>ML788020.1:201755-218593 GCA_009831015.1 Picea engelmannii | reverse complement strand
TCGTATATTTGTATGTGCAACAAAAACAATAGTTCCAGGTGAAGAGTTGTTGATCGATTACAACTTAAATCGAATATATGGAAGGGGTGCGGCTATGGGGGTAAATATCTTACATACCATTCAACTCAACCTTTGATCAATCATTGTTATAATTTATCGCTGCAATATTTCAATTTTTTACTGCATATATTTCATTTTTCATTATTTACTTTCTGATATTATTGCAATATTTCATTTTTTTAATGTTACAATTACTTTCATAAATCTTTTTGATTAATTTATTGTGTCAACATCTGTCCAGGGTGACCGTGAGAAACCACACGCTACATCTGTCCAAGGTGACCGTGGAAATGCACCCGTTGTGCCTCAGCAAGTAAATGTTAAATATAGTAACAACTTATGACTACAACAACTAAATTTATGAAATTTCATTATTTATTTTCTGATATTACTGCAATATTTCACTTTTTTAATGTTACAAGTGAATTTCATAACTTTTGTTGATTGATTTATTGTGTCAACTTCTATCCAGGGTGATCGTGGAAAATCACCCACTACATCTATCCAGGGTGACCTTGGAAATGCACCCGATGTGTCTCAGCAGGTAAATGTTAAAGATAGTAACAACTTGTGACTACAACAACTAAATTTATGAAATTTTATTATTTATTTTCTAATATTACTGCAATATTTCATTTTTTTAATGTTACAGGTGAATTTCATAACTTTTGTTGATTGATTTATTGTGTCAACTTCTGTCCAGGGTGACCATGGAAATGCACCTGTTGTGCCTCAGAAGGTAAATGTTAAATACAGTAATAACTTATGACTACAATAACTAAATTTCTCAAATGTTAAAGTTCATCTCATTAATTTTATTCATCAATGTATTGTAGAATGGTCAACATGGGAAGGCACCCACTGAGGATCTTGATGAGGACGGAATATTTTATTCCACTAACCTAATAGCAACGGTCATGAAGGCCTTGAAGAAGGCAAACATAGAATATCTAGGTTTGTTTCGCAAAAGACCCCTAACACAGGAGGATAGGGCATGAATTGCAGAGCTACAAAATATAATAACTAATTTTAGGGTAAGTGACATCTTCACATATTTTTATCAACTATGACAATTTCATATCCGTTTTTTTGTTTATATTTTCTATACGATCTGATAAAGTAAAGTTTTCCATTTGTAGGATTTTTTAAACTCCATGCATTGGGAACCTTCTGATCCTGCAATTGCTATAGGTAGCAATGATGGTCCAATGCAACAAAAAAGTCGACATAGCAAAGTACAAGTGAGGATTTTTTAGCCTCCTGAGGTTCCCCTTGAATCCATTGATGAGCGCAATGATGTTGACCATCATGACACGCCAGAGCATGATGAGCTGAAGCCTGGGACTCCACATGACTCCAGAGAGGAACGTACTGTAGATGGAGAGGAAGTTATTATGCATGGATCATAATGAATTAAAATCATCGGATCACTATATGTCACCTTTCTGGTGGATCACGCATGTGTTCCGATCAAGATTCAAAAGATTGTAGGTAATTGTTAATTAATTGATTCATTTTTATCATGAAATTGAAATGGACATTTGTTGAGATTATTATAAATTAATGGATAACATGTTTCTACAGGAAACAATGTTTTCTATAGAAACTTAAATGACAAAGAATTGGAGTTGTTTGGCCCCACCATTTGCACACAGTGGAATGACCAAGATAGAAAAAAGAAATATGAATTGATAGACCACATGGTAAACTTGTTCGACAACATGTTCAACAAGAAAGTGGTTACAAAGTTAGTCGACTAGAATTTAAAATATACCAGAGCCCAATATAGGGAGAAATTGTAATTAAACCTCAAGCATGAGCGCCCTCCCATGGTTCCGAAGAAAGAGTGGAAGGCCCTGATAGAGGATGCAAAGGAGAACTTCTTTAAAAAACAAGGAATACATCCATGAGTTGGTCAAGCAAGGTACAACACATGTCATATTATTAGTGAAATGTGCTCATTTATGTTTTTCTTTCCTGTTTTAAGTAACAATTCCGATATCTATTTTTTTTCAAAATTCCATATGTAGGCTACCAGACACCTCCAAAGAAACCAAGGCTAGAATGGAAAATCATGGGCAACATAAACTAGGACAAGGTGACTATGGAAAACTAAAATCTTGAATCGTAAGAATTAAATGATTAACTGTGGTTAATATTTATTTAACAGTAGTGAACAAATATATGTTTTTGTTATTGGTAATTTTAATGGTGTTATGCATTGTAGTTAAATATGTTCAACACTGTTGCCACCGAGGAGGACCTAAAGCTTGGTTACAAGCACGGTTTTAAAAGTGTAATTCAATATAGGAAAAGCTTGGAGCAGATTCCAATATCCCCAGCCACGCAAGTAAATAAAATGAATAAGAAAACCACAGTAGCATGCTTGTAAAGTCTATTCATATTTTATTATATAACCCTTAACTAAGTATTTATGTTTGATTTCAAGCAACAGTGCAACTGTGATTGTAGATATTTATTTCCTGACTTATACCTATATATTATCTTCTTTAAATGGAAGAGCATGTAACTTAGGAGGGTGAACTACAAGAGGAACCAAGTGGACAATAAATTAATGCACCAACTGTCACAGCTACACAGACAGGTAAAGAGAAATATTAGAATTTTTTTAATCAAAATAATGAATTAGTTATTTCAATTATATTTCAACATATCGATATGATGATTTTTGTTGTTGCAGTTCACACCCCTACACAGATGCCTCGAGGCCCTTCTCAGCGACGTACCAAAATTATGGTACATGAGCACATGGACACACAAATAATAGAAGGACAGGGTGCAATAAATACAATGTCAAAGGATGATTATGATACCCCAATCGTCAATTTGTTTACTGGAAAAAAACATATATCACAGAAAAAATAGATGTATAAATCCATGACTTGTATTTGGATGTTTATCAATGTTGCTAGTATGAAACATTGTTTATATGAATTACAACATTATGCTTCAATGTTTATATGGTCATATGTTTTGATGACTATCCTAGTTATGCATGAATCTCTATATGTTTTCTATATAAACAAAATCATTTGTTGGGTATGGGGAATTGAGAGCGATGTGATGGGGGGGAGGGTCCATATGAGCTTCCACCTTTACGTGGTTGGCCTTGTTTAGTAGAGAATAAACTATTCTCGAAACAAAGAGAAGCTCATTAAGGTATGCGACCACTTAAGTTTTTTCTAGAGTATTTTACATAACTAAATGCCTGTTTATTTTCTTATATATTATTTACTCATATAAAGAATTTGTATTTTATGATTCATGCAGGTCTTGTTGATGGAAATGCATCTTATGGAAAAATCTTATCAGGTTGTATGGGCTAATGGATCTGGCGAAAGGAAAATGATAAGGTAAGATTTTTGACGTGGTTTTTAAAGTAGGCTTTATACTAGAAAAAGTTCACAATCCTCTAAAAACGATAGAATTGCATTTTTGGTAGACAAGCATCATTTGTTTTTAACAAACTATGAATCATAGAGTGTGGAAAAAACATTTTTTTGTATTATTACATTGACCAATACAATTATAACAAATTTTTAGTACACAATCTTAACCACACACACACACACACACACACATATATGAACCCTAAGTAAACAAATGAGACAAGAGAAAGGGAGAATATGTACTCATAGAAGTGAATGAAGATAATAATATGAATAATGGAGTGGAGGGTGCACTCTATCCTAGTTGAATGATCCTTTCATCCAACATGTCTTGTGCCATATTTCAATCTCTCTCGTTTGATCATAAGGGTATCTATAGGGCCTTATGTTGGCAGAGATACTACATGGTGTAAGTGTAATGGCATGTTCAGAGATCTCATGAAAAATGAAACCTTGTGGGAATTTCCTGAAACACCATGTCATGCTTATTGAACTTATATTTGTCTCTAAAGGAACATTTCCTACTTTAATTTGGGCTTCTATTCAATGAATATTAACAATAACTCCATTAACATGTTTTGAGGAGATTCTCTATTTTATGTGAGATAATCACTTGAATGGGTAGAGCCTTTAGGCCATTAATTCCCCATGGTTCATGGACATTGTACCCAATGATTTAATCCATTGAACCCCCAAAACCACCCTTTCAATAGCAATGGTGTAAATGGAAATTGATAATTTGTAATCTACTTAGTTTAATGTTGTGGCATTTTCCTCCATTTACAATCACCACTTGAAAGTTTATAAATGGGTGTGTAACACAATTTAGTTTGTATACCATATTTTTGTTAATTAAGGTGTGGTTACTACCTAAGTCGATAAGGACTATGACATTTTTTTTGTTGATCTATCCTACAATTTTAATGGTTTTAGGCATGTCGATATCTTCCAAGGAATTCATCAATATGGTGTAAAATTTTGCTTCATTATTTAATGAGCACTCAAACTATTCTCACAAATCCTATTGAGGTTCCTCGTCATCCTTGTCATTCTTCTTGAGGTAAATATTATTTATTTGGAACATGTTTTCCACTGATACCATTTTTTATTACACCCAAAGAAAAATCCCTTTTCGTGTATCTCTTACATTGCCTTTATCATGATTATGGTGTGCTTATGCATTTTTGTGTTATTTAGAACATATCTATCATTACTTCAAGCCATGGATCCTATGAGAGACTTATGTTTATATACATTATTAGATTCAATATAACGAGATAACTTGATCAATTTGACCATAATAATTGGGACCTATATTCTAATTTAAATGTTGGGTTACATCATTTAAGCCATGAAAGTAAAGGCCATGTTAGCATCTAGATATGCACCTTTGTTTTTTAGGCACTAACTATTGCAAAAGTTGTAGATCCAAAGGTTTTTCTTCTATAACATTGCATGAGAATGATGGGGTCCATTAAAACTTGATTTTGTCGAGGTTTATGTTCATTAAAAGTTTAAGCTCTCTATTGTTCCTTACTTCTAAATTAAATGGATATTTGTTGGACGATAAAGGCATCACCATATAATCTTTTTGTTGAGAGTGAAATGACAGTATGGGTATGCACTCTTAAAGTATTCATTCTCCTGTCAAACCCATCTAGCATCCACGAGGATGATATTTAATATGGATGACCTAACCTATCGTTGTCAATAAGCCTAGCAAGTGTATGAGCTAGCTAATTGTCTGAGGTTTGTGCCTATTGGTTGGATTTCATTTGGTCATGTACGAGCTAGCTACCTATCTGAGGTCTATACCTATTGGTTGGCAGGAATTTGGATGCATATGAGTTACAACTCGAAGTCCCTTTTATATTACTAAGGCCTATTGTCATTTGTGAAGCCTAGCGTGTCAGCTACAGACCTACAATTGAATGGAAAGATAACTTATTAAAATTCATATCTTATTTCTCCCTTTCATGTCATGAGTTTCTTATTGACTTGTTGTCTAGACAAACCAACAACAATATTTTGAAGCTAAAAAGGGTCACAACTTGGGGCCTAAAAGGATCATCCAACAATCTCTTTCCATATGCCAAATCCTCAATGCCAATCATATCAGATAAAAACATTTAGCCCTACAAACCCATAATGGATTTCACCCTTTGTAATATCCTAACTTCAAAAATATTCCTAGAAGCCCAACACCTTAGGATAAATTGTATTTCGTATATTTCTTAGGTTCATATATATTAGAATATTTCTCTCTTTATATTTCCCCCATATTCCTTAATCATCCCACATACCTAGCACTTAGTTCTTCATTAGATTTTATATTATTTTTAGGCCCATTAAGTTAGGAGGATTTGGTTCTCTATGCGCCCTAGTACAAAATCCACCTATATAATTGACTCATGACATTATATTTATTCCATATACTTTTGGTTCCATCAAGATAAATGAGGAAATTAAGCATTGAAACTCTCCATTCTCTCATTCCCCAAATTGTCAAGAGTCCTTACACATGGTTGAAGGCAATAATATGTGGTTGTGTAAAGGGGAACGTGTAAATGCTCCACATTGTAGGGAATTTTACTTTCAACAAGAATCAAATCCTTCTATGGGTACCTAGTACACAAGACAAATGGAGAATAAATGTAATATCTTTTATTGAGTTGGTTTACTCATCATGATGCATTTGAATTGAGATCCTTGGAGGGCATATTCATTGTCTTTGCAGGACCTTTTTTGGTGGACATATTTGGAAGAACAGGCCTAGCTTGGGCTTTGTTGGGGCTTGAAGCCCACAGGTTGGATACTAGGGCCCACACACTAGATGATGATGACCTGCCTTTGGAGGCCTAAGAGACACCTTGGAGGATATCACCTATCCCCTACAATCCAAACAACTTGGCCTTTGGACACCTAGCGCACTCATATCCAACTCAATGAATTGACTCTTGGAGGGATATGTGTGGCAATAGAAATATAGAGTGGAGGAGTTAACTTGTTCAAGATTTCTTTTAATTCAAGCTTGATCACTTCATTTTATGCACCTTGATATAGAGTTTAGGAGTTAACTTGTTCCCTTCACAATCTTTATTTTAGTCTAAGTGCTTATTTACCTGGAGTGGTGCACTGCTTAAGTGTAGAATATTCAATTTGATCACCCCAAATTCATTCCACTATCAGGAGGGAAGAGGGGTGTTCCACAACAACCCTGGTTCAATCGAGAGGCCATTGCACAGTAACAATAAATTTGGTTTTCTAAGGCATGTTTTTTTGTTGTGTCTATCAACTATAAGCTTTTTCTATCCAATAGATAGCACATTGTCATAGTACACCATGCTCAATAAAAGACTCACAATATTTTTAGCTCATCCACTCTTTTGATTTCTTACTATATTCACAAGACTTGACTTGCAAGTTTTGTTGAGATTATGTAAGAAATTTTCCTTTTCGACTTATGAGCATAAAAACCCAAGTCTAAGAATGGATCAATGAATATGTTAACCTCTAAAAATATTCCCATGTCCAAAATGCATTCACAGACTTCTTCAAAGGCAAATATGCTTTTTACTATGCATTTTATAAGTGTTATTTATTGATAATCATGTATTATTTTCCCTTGAGAAAGCATGTACTGCACAGTCATCCATGTTGCATGGGGTTGATCATGTAGATACCTTCCAATTACCATACGAACAAGTAGTAACCCTTTGCGTTCTACTATTGGCTATAATGGAATTGTTTCTAATTTGTAGCATTTGATTTAATGAAGGAACAAGTAACTCTTTGACTATGTTTTAATTTGATGTTTTTGTCATGGATTTATGCTTTAATTCGCAAAATCATATAATTGACATAACATTTGGCTCTCTCAAAAATGATAATCCAAACTAGCATCAAGCATTCATCTCTGATTTGTTTTCCATACACAGATAATTGTTTCTCTTTTGTTATTGCATTGGTGCTCTATACATAAGTGATTATTCACCACATTGTTGCTTGTCAATTTTTGGTATCTGTCAAGGAATGCTTGCTCTGAACATGGAGGATGGAACTTCATAATATAGAACTTCATAGCATGCTTCTAATTGAATCAATAATGTGAATTTAGACGACGCAAGGCATAACTAAATTTCTTCTCTAGAAAAATGTTCTTCTTATGTAGGTTATAGATAATGGAAATGCATCTCAATAATTGATTGTGTTAATTAATAAATTATAATTTGGTTTCTTTAGTTTTTCAATAGCTAAGAGAATAGAGGAGTTAAATCCTATGGACTGTTTAATACAAATAAAAGATAATAGTATTGGAAGTTTTCTAAGAAGAGGTGGTGATGATGTCCCCCTTCTCAGTCCTTGCATAGAGTAGTTGTAGTAGGGATGAGCAGTCCCTACCCATCCTCTACGGGTTAGTTTGGAGGCGAGCTCGATAGAACCAAATTACCTAAGGGTTGTTTTGAAAATGCGAAGAAGAATCCATGATTAGAAATCACCTCGACATGGGTTGGGTCCCACTTGGGGGATATATATCACATGAAAGACTATGCGTAGTTTTGTTTGTTATTGGGATATGGTCTCAAAGTGGACCCTATGCTGGTGGATTTTTGTTAAGTGCCAAGTTAAAAGGATTCGTTGATCTCAAGCATTGTGTTAAAGGTTTCTTCATATCCATATTTACACGTCACACTCTAAAGATTGTTAGTTGTTGGCCCTTTACCAAGTTTTGGAGATCCTTGGTCATGTTTGACCTCTTTTGGAACTTCAACAAGCTAGTCGAAGGTGGAGTGCAAGTCGAAGCGGAGATCGTGGGATCTCATCCCCTTTTTAGGACATTTTTGGGATTAGGGTTTATGTAACGGGTATGGGATGTTGGCCCATGGGTTTACCCATGTTTGGGCTCATTTTGTAATGTATAAATAGATATCTAGGCGATGTAGGAAGAGGCCAATGTGCTAAGTGAAAATAGTTGTGGATTCTTTGTGCATACTATGTGTTAAGAACTTGCAGAGCTAAGTGCAAGTGATTTTAAGAAACTTGTGTATAGATAGTAAGAAGGCTTTGTGCTTAAACCTAGCTCGAGGAAGGAGGATTTGGCGAGGTGCGCACAGATATCTTGTCCTCTGCGGAGTAGGTTTTTTATGCTCTGTGCTTGTAGAAGATTGAGAGAAGATAATAAACAAGAGAAGAGTTGGTGGATGTAGCCCCACACTGGGGTGAACCACGAATATCCTGTGTTATGGTTTCTTTGTGCCTTCTGGTTATTGTCTTGTGTATATAATTTAAGCTTAAGTGCAATAATGAATGTTTATATGAATCTAGTATGATAGCTTAGTTCTTAAATGATGTGAATAAATGATAGATATGATCTTTTTCCATGTGATAAGTGCTTAGATGTGTTAGATATGGTGGAATACTGTGTTGTTCTGTAATTAGGGTTTGGATATGCGATGTGAATAAGGGTTAATTAATGATGAATGTTAACTTCTAAGTGCTTTGTTAAGTGGTATAATCACATATCTATGTCCCAGCTAGGTTGTAGACATTTGAGTCCTGCAACCACCCCTGCCTCTACCTTGGGTGAGACTTCATCTGCTTCGCAAGTGTTGTCGAAAGGGTTGGTAGTTAGGGTTTTGTTGGTGTGTTGTTGAAGCGTCGATCCCTGGGTCTGACCCTATGCCAACATGAGTGAATCTTTACACATGCCATATTTGGTTGATCTCAATGCTCAATGATTTTTAAATAGATTCTTTGTATTCTTTTATCTATTTTAATACAAGATAAGCATGGTGCACTACTTGGAGTTTCTTTGTTCTTTTCGAGATATATTTTCATGCACATGTTGGGAAATTTCTCTTGACTGACTTTCTTGTTCATGGATGAGGATTAGACCCACGAAAACTAGGTGTAATCTTCTAGACAAACTTAACATGCATTTAGGGTTTTTGAGGTGTTGTTTCATGGCACATATTATGGGTCTTGAGATATTCTTGGATAATTTTTTGGATGGTTTCTCTCTCATCTACAAGAGAAGTAAATTTTAGAGAGATATGGGGATTAGTTATTTTTTAGGCCTCCCACTTCTTTCACTTGCACTTCAGTATTCCACATTCTACTCCCTCTCAAGTCAAATTGGACACTTGGTCTGAACAGGATTATTCAATAGTATACAACCCACCCACTGTAATTTAAAAAAAAAACTTTTCTTTTCTAACATATATACCCTGGATTTTGTTCGACATTCCCTTCTCCCATTTCAGGGGTATGCTAGTATTAGTACATGACCACTACCTAGATTTTGAAACTTTTGGACATTGTTGCAACTCTTGCTCCAATACTAGTGCAATTAAATCGGTTGATTGTAACATATATGGGTTTTATCTATGTGCCCATGTCTCAATAGCTTGATAAGAAAACATATATTAGGCCCATGATTTCTCTCCTAACCCTGGAATTATAGAAAGAAGGGTTATCTTTGATCCATAATTGTTCCTTTTCTTTGTAGGTCGACTGATCGACATAGCCTCAAACTAGCTATATTCAAGTGCAGATATACGTTCCTTTCATACATAAAGGTTGGAGTTTGGGGAATCTCTGTATTCAGTGGCATGACCCTGGAGGAACGAGAGGAACAATCCAACCTGGGTGCCTTCATATGGAGGGAGCCCGGAAAATTCAATGCAATGAGTTCACAGGTGTGAAAGTTGTTTAAATAATGTAATTGCAAAGTGCATTCTTATTATAATTTGATATATTATTCACTGGATCAATCCCCATTGTGGATTGATCATGTCGGTTATTGTAAAAGGACCAAATCCCCTTTTGCGGATTGGTCATAATATAATTGTAATAGGCAAAAGAAGAAGTCGACCCCAGAATATATCAAAGAGGCCCCGGAATATAATAAAGGTGGTTATAACCATCCAGGAGAAGAAGTCATCCCTACCAGTGAAAGGACACTCCCACACATGCCAGTCTTGTATAAATAAGGAGGCTAGCACCTCACATAGACACACACTCACTTGTTTATTGAGAGACAAGTTTCGGAGCTGCAGTTGGAGAAGAGAGAGAGAGAGAGAGGTGCATCTTTGGGAGAGGACTTTTTGTACTTGTTTGAGTTATCTCTTGGCATTGTATTGGCTATCTATATTAAGGAAGTTTTGTTGGGTTTTCTACCCCATGAGGGTTTCCCAGGATAAATGATGTGTCTCTTGTGATTGTGTATTTCTTAGTGATTATATCTTATGCTATTGTTATTTATTGAAATGAAAAGAACTATAATAATGGATTAAACATTAACATGGTATTAGAGCCAAGCTGAAGAGAGCATCTTTCACAAGAGAAAAGTGAAAAATGGCATTGTTGTCGTACATGAAAATTAGGGATTTTTGTTGTTGAGGTCTTTCAGCCCTAAAACCATCTAGAAAAGTGTGCCCTCCACCAAGGATCATTTTGTCACCTTCAATGCACCTTTTCAGTGGCTAGATCTCCGAGAAAATGAAACCCTAGTTTCACAAAGTACCAGAAGTACCAGAAAACTAGAGTACCAGAAGTACCAGAGTACCAGAGGTACCATAAAACTAGAAGCAGCAGTCCAGAAATCCACAAATCAAGGTTGGAGGGGTAAAATTTGGACTTTCTCATATCCAAGCACACCAGGCTACTTGCCTCAACCAAGCGCACCTCCTGGTAAGTTCATAATTTTATTTTGAACATTTTCATTTTTGGACATTTTCCCAGCTTCAAGTAAAAAATGTTTGCACGTGTTAAGCTTGCTGACAAGCTAGAAGGTGTGGAAAACTTTCGTGCCTAGAAGTATAGGATTGGTCTCATTCTTGAAGAGAATGACCTAGAAAGATTCATCAAAGAAGAAGTGTCGGAGCCCGTCGATGCTGCAGAAAAAGAAAAGCACCAAAAGGACACAATCAAGGCCAAAAGAATCATTGCAGATTCAATCAAAGACCACCTGATTCCCTATGTGTCATCAAAGAAGACTCTGAAATAATTTTTTGATGCCCTAAAAAGACTATATGAAGGAAATAACATAAATCGAAAGATGAATATTAGAACTCAACTCAAGAATACAAGAATGCAGAAAGGAAAATCAATCCAAGAATACTTCTCCAGGATATCCCAATTCAAAGAACAACTAGAAGCAATTGGAGATACTATAGACGAAGACAAAATTATAATCACATCCATAAATGGTCTCACAAGACCTTGGGATGCATTCATTCAAACGATTTGTGCCAGAACAGAGAAACTGAAGTTTGACAGTCTATGGGAACAATGCATCCAAGAAGAAACAAGAGTAGCCAACCAAGAGGCTTTACTAGCAAGAGATGAAGATCAATCCCTAGCTACTCACATTAAAGGAGGAAGAAAGAAGTCTTACTTCCAAAAAGAGACTTACAAAGAGTCTCAACCCCAAAACAAATAAATTCATAAAGAATCTCATCCAAGGAGATTCCAGAAGAAAGGACAACGAAAGGAAAGAGATTACTCATATGTACAATGCTACCATTGTGACAAGATTGGACACATTGTGAAATTTTGTCCAGCTAGACGAGAAGAATACAAGAGGAAACAAAAGAGGCACCATGCCCATGCAGTTGAAGATGAAGAGCCACCTACAAATATGTTAAGAGAACAAATTAAAGAACATGTCTTAATCTCGGCCCTCTCAGGATCAGTAACACCTGGAGAGGAAACTTGGCTCATTGATAGTGGTGCCTCCAATCACATGACAGGACAAAGAGATATTTTATCTTACATTTCAGAAAAGAAGTTTTCTCAGAAAGTGACACTTGGAGATGATTATCAATATCCCATCAAGGGAGTGGGAGAATCAAACTACAAGCTTAATTCAGGAAATGCAATGAAGATGAAGGACGTATTATATGTACCAGGTTTGAAAATGAACCTACTCTCCATATCAACTTTAGTGAAGAAAGGCTTCAGAGTTGCCTTTATAGATGGAGAAGTTATTATGTGGGCTAAAGGAGAAACCTTAAAAGAAGTAATCATCATTGGAAAAGAATAATGTGGCTTGTATAAGCTAAAGGGTCACTCAAAAGCTTCCATGACCCACACCATTGAGAATACATGTGAACTTTGGCATAGAATATTAGCTCACATTAACTACAATGCGCTACCATACATATGTAAAGCGATCACAAGTTCACCAGTACTCAAGGTTGACCATGAAGGCGTATGCAATGTATGTGCACAAGGGAAGAACATCAAGAACCCTTTTCCGAAGAGAGACAACAAAGCAGAAGAAGTCCTAGAACTTATTCATTTAGATGTGTGTAGCCCAATTCCATCATCCTCCATTAGTGGGTATGTATATTATGTATCATTTATTGATGATTATTCTCGTAATACCAGGTTGTATCTCTTGAAATCTAAAGATGAAGTGTTCAGTAAATTCAAGGAATTCAAAGCCTTGATAGAGGATCTTTCTCAAAGAAAGATCAAGATACTCAGGTCAGATAATGGAGGAGAACACACCTCAAAAGATTCTATGAACTTCTATAAAGATGTTGGGATCAAGAGGGAACTCACTACTCCCTATAATCCTCAACAAAATGGTGTGGTTGAAAGAAAGAACAAAATGATAATGGAAGTCATGAATACCATGATACATGATCAAGATATTCCTATGTGCTTATGGGAAGAAGCAACAATGACAGCCATATATGTGAAAAATTGATTGTCCCATAGTGCACTTGGGTTCAAGATCCTGGAAAATATGTTCACTGAAGATAAGCCAGAGGTAAGCCATCTCAAAATATTTGGCTGCCCAGTATTTATACATATACCTAAAGAGAAAATAAACAAGTTGGAACCCTTAGGAAAGAAGGGAATATTTGTAGGATACTGTGAGGTCTCCAAGGCCTTCAGAATCTATATACCAGGTCACCGCCACATTAAGATCAGCTAGGATATGACCTTTGATGAAGATGCAGCGCTCAAGAAATCAAGAAAACACCAACCTGAAGAGGTATATGAAGAGGAACCCGTAATCCCCAGAGTTGCAGAATCAATGAGGGAGGTTCCCAGAGCTGATGAACCAATGAAGGAAGTCGTAACTTCCCCTTATGAGGAAATTCTAGAATATCATGATGTAGTAGAGTTTCAAGAACCTCCTCAGATGACAATCTCCCATAAAAGAAAGCCATCTTGGGCTAGAGAGCTTATTCAAGATGGAGAGAAATATGGTGTTCCCAAAGGAACCATGAGACATGTGAAGTGACCTAAGCCATTATCTAGTTATATGGATTTGATGTGTGATCTCCTAGAAAAGGAGCCTACCTTCTTTGAAGAATCCATTCAGAAGAAGAATGGGCAGATGCCATGACAGAAGAATACCAATCCATAATAAGGAACGATGTATGGGAAATAGTTCCCAGACCAAATAGAAAGGATGTGGTATCGTCCAGATGGATATTCAAACTAAAACATGTTGTTGATGAAAGTATTGAGAAGTATAAAGAAAGACAATGAGATGAGACTAGTATTGTGCTTCCATATTGATAGCTATGACATAAAGCCAGTCTAGTATCTTTCTTCCAGCTTGAGTGTTGTGACATAAAGCAAGATGATGAGATGAGACTAGTACTGTGCTTCCAGCTTGATAGATGTGATGTAAAGCCAGTCTAGTATCTTACTTCCAGCTTGAGTGTTGTGACGTAAAGAAAGACGATGAGATGAGATGCGTACTGTGCTTCCAGCTTGATAGTTGTGACGTAAAGCCAATCTAGTATCTTGCTTCCAACTTGAGTGTTGTGACATAAAGAAAGACGTTGAGATGAGACTAGTACAGTGCTTCCATCTTGAGAAGCTATGACATAAAGCCAGTCTAGTATCTTTCTTCCATCTTGATTGATGTGACGTAAAGCAAGATGAGTACTATGATTCCATCTTGAGAGCTGTGACGTAAAGCTAGTCTAGTATTATGATGATGAGTAAGCCTCGTGCTGTGATGATGATGTATTAGTTTTATACTAATTCATATTGATGCAGATGATGATTGAATTCCTTTGAGAATGACGATGTTGTCGATGAAGAAAAATTATGATGATTTATAGATACGCCAATCAATGTTCCAAGATGATATTGATGATGTTGTCCTCATGATGTTGTTGATGATAAAGGCCTCTCTCTCGTTTGATGTTGTTGTAGAATACCCTTCTTGTTAAGGGGACGTGTTGAAATAATGTAACTGCAAAGTGTATTCTTATTATTATTTGATATATTATTCATTGGATCAATCCCCATTGTGGATTGATCATGTCGGATATTGTAAGAGGTCCAAATCCCCTTTTGCATATTGGTCATAATATAATTGTAATAAGAAAAAGAAGAAGTCGGCCCCAGAATATATCAAAGAGGCCCCAGAATATAATAAAGGTGGTTATAACCACCCAGGAGAAGAGGCCAGCCCTGCCATTGAAAGGACACTCCCACACATGTCAATATTGTATAAATAAGGAAGGTAGTGCCTCACTTAGACACACACTCACTTGTTCATTGAGAGAAAAATTTTGGAGCTACAGTTGGGGAAGAGAGAGAGAGAGAGGTGCATCTTTGGGAGAGGAATTTTTGTACTTGTTTGAGTTATTTCTTGGCATTGTATTGGCTATCTATATTAAGGAAGTTTTGTTGGGTTTTCTTCCCCATGAGGGTTTCCCAGGATAAATGATGTGTCTCTTGTGATTGTGTATTTCTCAGTGACTCTATCTTATGCTATTGTTACATAGTTAAATGAAAAGAACTATAATTATGTCTTAAACATTAACATGGTATCAGAGCCAAGCTGAAGAGAGCATATTTCACAAGAGAAAAGTGAAAAATGTCACTGTTGTCGTACATGCAAATTAGGGCTTTTTGTTGGTGAGGTATTTCATCCCTAAAACCATATAGAAAAGTGTGCCCTCCCCCAAGGATCATTTTTGCACCTTCAGTGCACCTTTTCAGTGGCTAGATCTCCCGAAAAGTGAAACCCTAGTTTCACAAAGTACCAGAAGTACCAGAAAACCAGAGTACCAGAAGTTCCAGAAGTACCAGAGTACCAGAGGTACCATAAAACCAGAAGCACCAGTCCAAAAATCCGTAAATCAAGGTTGGAGGGGTAAAATTTATATTTTCTCATATCCAAGCACACCAGGCTACTCTCCTCAATGAAGCGCACCTCCTAGTAAGTTCAGAATTTGATTTTGAACATTTTCATTTTTGGACATTTTCCCAACTTCAAGTAAAAGATGTTTGCATGTGTTAAGCTTGTTGACAAGCTAGAAGGTGTGGAAAAATTTTGTGCTTGGAAGTATAGGATTGGTCTCATTCTTGAAGAGAATGACCTAGAAATATTTGTCAAAGAAGAAGTGTCGGAGCCCGCCGATGCTGCAGAAAAAGAAAAGCACCAAAAGGACACAATCAGGGCCAAAAGAATCATTGTAGATTCAATCAAATACCACCCAATTCCCTATGTGTCATCAAGGAAGACCCCGAAAGAAATGTTTGATGCCCTAAAAAATATATATGAAAGAAAGAACATAAATCGAAAGATGAATCTTAGAACTCAGCTCAAGAAAAAAAGAATGCAGAAAGGAGAATCAATCCAGGAATACTTCTGTTAAGAACCAAATATCAATATAGCATAGAAAAACCTCAGAATAAGTACTCAATGCCTTGAAAAAGAGATAATTTCATATAATAAGCCTCTTCGAGGGGGCAACCTCCTTTTACCCCACATAAATTTTCAAGTACAAGATGATTCCAAATTAAAATGTCTCCTTGATATATATAGGAGACTAGGAGTTATAATTACAACTAATGGAATAAATCCGACATAAATAAAATAGCATTACTAATGTAATATGCCCCAATTAAGGGGTAATGAGCCAATATTAGGGCTTAACATGCCCCTCCCCTTGAGACAAGTGTTGTCCACAACGCTTGAGTAACTCTCGATGCTTATGTATAAAAGACTCATCTTCCCAAGTGGAAACTTCAGTCGGTAGTTTCCTCCATTTAATGAGATACTCTGAAATGGATCTATTCCTCAGCTGGCGAATTCTTGTGTCAATGATGGCTTCAGCATCCAATATGATTTTTCCTTCCCCATCAAGTTCTGGAAATATAGTTTGTATTGGGATCTTGTCACCTATAACCTTCTTTAAGCATGAAACATGGAAAATTGGGTGTACTCGTGAAGATACAGGCAACTCCAATTTGTATGCCATAGTACCAATATTTTTCAACACCTTATAAGGGCCATAGTACTTTGGTGATAATTTATTATCCTTCTTGGCTTGCTTGAGGGACATCTGTTTGTATGGTTGTAGTCTTAAAAACACCCAA
>ML788020.1:183809-199195 GCA_009831015.1 Picea engelmannii | reverse complement strand
TGCATTCTCATCAAGGACAATACATATTATATTACATAAATCATCAGTCAATCAATCCTTTGACATCAATCAATCACTTGACATCAATCAATGACATCAATCAATCAAACCATTGGCATCAATGACAACATGATCCAACACATTTTTCCAAGGGTAACCATTTGAACCATTGTGTTTGTTTATCAGAGACAAAGCATTGAAGGTAGCCTTCCAGAAATTTGTTCACTATCTCAGTTTGTCCATCAGATTGAGGATGATAGGATGACCTATGAGCCAATTGAGTACCCAAACAAGAAAATAATTATGTCCAAAAATGCCCAGTGAAGATGGGATCTTTGTCACTTACAATAATCTTTGGGCTGCCATGTAGCTTTTGCACTGTCTCCATGAATGCGGTGGAAACTGTAATAGCTTTGAAGGGATGAGAGAGTGCACAAAAGTGTGTGTACTTGGTCAGTCTATCAATAATCACCATGATGAAACTCTTTCCTTTAGACTTCGGTAACCCTGTGATGAAATCCATGGAAACCTCCTCCCAATGTTGACTTGGGATGGCTAATGGTTGTAAAAGACCTGGGGTATTAATTTTTTCCACCTTATTTTGTTGGAAAACCAAACATTCTGCCACAAACATTTGAACATCATTTTTAAGGCCATCCCAAAAAAAATCCTTCTTGACTCTATGGTAGGTTTTCAAAAATCTTGAGTGCACTCCTACTGGAGAGGTGTGCAATTCGAATAGTACCTTTTGTTTGAGTTGGGATTTCTTACATAAATATAAGCGATCTTTGTACCATAGTGAATCATTTTTCCATGTAATGGAATCTGATGCACTCGAATCTTGCTGCAACCTTTGAATGAGAGTCCACACTTTTTCATCATTCTTCCATTCATCCCTTGCTTCTATTATCCAATTGGGTTGGATGACCGGGATAACAAAGAGAAAGGCCTCAACATCTTCATCATTTCTTGAGAGTGAATCCACCACAACATTTTTCTTCCCCTTTTTATAGACGATTTCAAAATCATAACCCAATATCTTGGTTACCCATTTTTGTTGCTCTTCTGAAGATAGTCTTTGTTCCAAGAAGTATTTAAGACTATCATGATCTGCTTTGACCTTGAACTGCCTAACTATTAGGTACGGACTCCATTTCTTCAGTGCATGCAGTATTTCCATCATTTCATTATCATAAATGGGTTTCTGTAAGTCCTTTCCCTTGAGTGGTCAACTTTCAAAAGCCAAGGGCCTTCCTTATTGCATTAGGACAACACCAGTTCCATTTCCTGAGGCATCACATTCCACAATAAAGGTTTTTGTGAAGTATGGAGTGGTCAAGACAGGAGCTTTGCACATCACCTCTTTAAGTTGTTCAAAAGCTTCAGTTGCCTCTGAAGTCCATGAAAATGCATCCTTCTTAGTTAGTGTCGTTAAAGGTGCTGCTATTCTTCCATAGTGCCGAACAAACTTGCGGTAGTAACCTGTCAAACCCAAAAATCATCTAAGATTCTTCAATGTTTTGGGAATTGGCCAGTGCATCATGGCCTTAATCTTGTTAGGGTCTACCTTGACACCTTCATGAGATACAATATGACCCAAATACTCTACCTCCTTCACTCCAAAGAAACATTTGGATGGTTTGACATATAGTTGCTTCTCCTTTAGTAGTTGTAGCACCTTGTCAACATGTTGCACATGATCCTCCCAAGACATGCTCTAGATTAGTATATCATCAAAAAATACTAACACAAATTTTCGAAGGAAGGGATTGAAAATGGAATTCACCATCGCTTGGAATGTGGAAGGTTCATTTGTAAGGCCAAAATGCAGGACCAAAAATTCATAATGGCCTTCATGAGTTCGGAATGTTGTTTTTGGGATATCTTCTTCCTTCATTCTAATCTGATGATACCCTGAACATAGATCCAATTTTGTGAAATAGATTTCTCCATGTAGTTCATCTAACAATTCATCAATGATGGGAATGGGAAACTTATCTTTAATAGTGATCTTGTTGAGATCTCTATAATATGGACACATAGGCCATGAGATATCTTTCTTGAATACCATTACCACTGGTGAAGAGTAAGAAATTTGGCTAAATCTAATAATTCCAGCCTCTAACATTTCTTCAACAATGCGCTTAATTTCACTCTTCTAGGCATAAGGGTATCTGTATGGCATGATGTTAGGAGGAACACTCCCAGGAATAATGTGAATTTCATGATCATGATTTCGAGTGGGTGGAAGACCTTTGGGAATATATTCAAATACTTTGGAATGCTTATCAATGATCCCTTGGATATCTTAAGGAATAGATGGATTAGATGTTTGAACATCTAGTGAGCATAGTTTTGCAATAACACCTTGATGCCCCTTTTTCAATAATTATGTCATGCGATTAGAGCTTATCACCTTACCGAGTTTCCCTATTATACCTCTTAACTCAATTTCTTTTCCTTCCAATGAAAATTTCATGAAAAGTTCTTGAAAATTAAAAGCCATTGTTCCTAATGATTGTAACCATTGGATTCCTAGTACAACATCAGCACCACCCATGGGTATAGAAATCATTGGACTATTCATTACATATTCCCCCATAGTAAGATTGATCTTATTTCATTTTCTTGAGAAATTGATAGTTCCTCCATATGCAATCATTACTTGAAACTCTGGCACTAGATATACAAAGCAATTGAGAGCTTTGGCTAATTTATAGTGAACGAAATTATGAGTACTGCCAGAATCAATTAGGACTATTACATTTTTCTTTTTGATGTATCCTTCGATCTTGAGGGTTTGAGGAGTGCTAATTCCATCCAATGCATTACACGATATCGTGGGAATCAAATCTTCAAATGAAATTTCTTCTACGTTTTCATCTTGAGATGGTTCTTGTTCTTGTTCTTCTTCCTCTTCACAATCTATGTAGAATAATTTCTTCTCACCACACTTATGTCCCTTACTGTACTTGCTTTCACAATTAAAGCATAAACCTTTTTCATTTCTTTCCAACAATTGTTGAGGTGTCAACCTTGTAGGTTGAGGTGTTTTAGAAGAAGGAGAATTATTCTCTCTATAGATATTAGGATTGGTCCTTTTAGTAGCCATAACCATATTTTTACTTTCAACATTTCTTGCCACCTTAAATGCGTTCTCCAATGATTTGGGTTCCCAAAGGCGAACCTCATGTTGAATATTATCCTTTAAATTTCCTATGAATACATCAATCAAGTGCTCATCTGGAATATATGTTACCTTTATATTCAATCTTTGGAAGTTCTCAATGTGCTTGGTAACTGGACACTTTTGCTTGAGATTTATCTTGGCTAAAGAAGGTATTGCTCCTTGTATCCTCATAGTGTGCTATCATTTCTTCCGTGAAAATTTTCAATGTGACGAGTGATTTGTGAGAACAAAGCCATCGACACCATACAGATTGATTGGGTTCTAAATATAAAGAAGAAATTCGTACCTTTTGTGTATGTGGCACATTATGTAGATCAAAGAATTGCTCCATCTGAAGTATCCATGTGATTGGGTCCTTGCCATAAAACTTCCTCATATTGATCTTAGGAATGTGGTTGGTCTTCAACCCAAAGTTGGAGTTTCTCCATTCTTGATTCACCTTCCTTGTTTCCTCATCATGAATTTCATAGGATACATTTTCACTTTCAAGTGTCCTCTCTATTAGGAAATTTTTCAATCCTTCCATGATCTCCCCTTTTAAACCATCCATCTTAGTATCCAACTTAGATTCCATTGAATCCATCATCTCTTGTAGTTCATCTTTAGTTATTGGATTATTTTGTAAATCATTTATGTCCCTACGCATTTCTTCACCTTCATCAAGAGTCCAAGTAGGATTGTCTGGAGGCTTATTTGGTGTAGAAGTTCCCTTTTTTGGTGGCATGTTGGCCAAGTATCACTTTAAACCTTGATTTTGAGGTGGTTCTGCTAGACAATCTTCCTTTTATTGTATCTCCAAAATTTTATCCCTTCTGAGTATGAACTTTTGTTTTTTGTAGGTCTATGATATTTTTTCTCTGCAATGCCACAGGTCTGATAACAATTGGGTGTTCCAAGTGGAATTTACGGTAACTTCCCCGCAAATTGTTGATTTTTGGTCTTTCCATGAGATCTCACTTGTATAGCATTCCCCGCACAAAATAATTGATATAAAATTCTGAAACTCGTAGAAGAACTACTACGGGCTGTCCACTATCCAATGCAACTGGTCTCACTAAATTTGGATACTCTAGGAAGAATTTATGATTGTTTTACCCAGAACACCTGCTTGAGACTAGTTGATAGGAATAATCATATACCCTATCTTCCATAGGGTGTATCTACAAATTTACGATGACCCAGAAGATGAAATTTCTACCATAGATACCTTACTAATTTCTAAGAATATCCTCCAGAGTTCGGGATCTGAAACATTACAGAAACAATTTAATAGTGAAAATTCCGCAATGACTCAAATCAGGATGATTCTATAACCCTATCTTACAAAGGTTGTATCTCCGAAATTATAAGGCCTCGGGAGCTGAAATTTTAACCCAATGTATCGTGATCCGTCTACTAATTATCCTCCAATCTGTTCCTTCTGAATCGTTGTAGAAAAAAAATTATAGAGAAAATGCAACGGTGTCTCAGATGTAGTAGCGAAACCACAAGACCTTAAGCTCTGATACCATATGTTAAGAACCAAATATCAATTTAGCATAGAAAAACCTTAGAATAAGTACTCAACGCCTTGAAAAAGAGATAATTTTAGATAATAAGCCTCTTCAATGGGGAAACCTCCTTTTACCCCACATAAATGTTCAAGTACAAGATGATTCCAAATGAAAATGTCTCCTTGGTATATATAGGAGACTAGGAGTTATAATTACAACTAATGGAATAAAGCCAACATAAATAAAATAACATTACTAATGTAATATGCCCCAATGAAGGGGTAATGAGCCAATATTAGGGCTTAACAACTTCTCTGGGATATCTCAATTCAAAGAACAACTAGAAGAAATTGGAGATACCATATATGAACGTGAACATATAATGACAGCCCTAAATCATCTCACAAAACCTTGGAATGCATTCATCCAAGCGATTTGTGCCAAAATAGAGAAATTGAATTTTGACAGTCTATGGGAAGAACGCATCCAAGAAGAAACACGAGTAGCTAACCGAGAGGCTTTACTAGCAAGAGATTAAGATCAAGCCCTAACTACTCACACTAAAGGAGGAAGAAACAAGTCTTACGTCCAGAATGAGACTTACAAAGAGTCTCAACCCCAAAAAAAAGTCAGTCATAAAGAATCTCATCCAAGGAGATTCCAGAAGAAAGGACAACGAAAGGAAAGAGATTACTCATATGTACAATGCTACCATTGTGACAATATGGGACACATTGCAAATTTTTTTCCAGATAGATGAGAAGAATACAAGAGAAAACAAAAGAGGCACCATGCCCATGCAGTTGAAGATGAAGAGCCAACTGCAAAGATGTTAAGAGAACAAATTAAAGAACATGTCTTAATCTCGGCCCTCTCAGGATCGGTAACACCTAGAGAGGACACTTGGATCATTGATAGTGGTGCCTCCAAGCACATGACAGGACAAAGAGATATTCTCTCTTACATTTCAGAAAAGAATTTTTCTCAGAAAGTGACACTTGGAGATGATTATCAATATCCCATCAAGGGAGTGGGAGAATCAAAATACAAGCTTAATTCAATAAATGTAATGAATATGAAGGACGTACTATATGTACCAGGTTTGAAAAAGGACCTACTCTCCATATCAGCTTTAGAGAAGAAAGGCTTCACAGTTGCCTTTATAGATGGATAAGTTCTTATGTGGGCTAAAGGAGAAACCTTAAAAGAAACAATCGTCATTGGAAAAGAAGAAGGTGGCTTGTATAAGCTAAAGGGTCACTCAGAAGCTGCCATGACCCACACCATTGAGAATCCATGTGAAATTTGGCATAGAATATTATCTCACATTAACTACAAGGTGCTACCATACATATGCAAATAAGTCACAGGTTTACTAGAACTCAAGGTTGACCATGAAGGCATATGTAATGGATGTGCACAAGGGAAGAACGTCAAGAACCCTTTTTCGAAGAGAGACAGCAAAGCAGAAGGAGTCCTAGAACTCATTCATTGAGATGTGTGTGGCCCAATGCCATCGTCCTCCATTAGTGGGTATGTATATTATGTATCATTTATTGATGATTATTCTTGTAAGATCTGGTTGTATCTCTTGAAATCTAAAGATGAAGTGTTCAACAAATTCAAGGAATTCAAAGCCTTGATAGAGAATATTTCTGAAAGAAAGATCAAGATACTCAAGTCAGAGAATGGAGGAGAATACACCTCAAAAGAGTTCATGAACTTATGTAAAGATGTTGGGATCAAGAGGGAACTCACTACTCCCTATAATCCTCAAAAAAATGGTGTGGCTGAAAGAAAGAACAAATCGATAATGGAATCCATGAAGACCATGATACACGATCAAGATCTTCCTATGTGTTTATGGGAAAAAGAAGCAATGACAGTTGTATATGTGGAAAATTGATTGTCCCATAGTGCACTTGGGTTCAAGACCCCGAAAGAGATGTTCACTGGAAAGAAGCCAGAGGTAATCCATCTCAAAATATTTGGTTGCCCAGTATTTATACATATATCGAAAGAGAAAAGAAACAAGTTGGAACCCTCAGGAAAGAAGGGAATATTTGTGGGATACTTTGAGGTCTCCAAGGCCTTTAGGATCTATATACCAGGTCACTGCCACATTAACATCAGCAGGGATGTGACCTTTGATGAAGATGCGACACTCAAGAAATTGAGAAAATGTCATCCTGAAGAGGTGTATAAAGAGGAACCCGTAATCCCCAGAGTTGCAGAATCAGTGAGGGAGATTCCCAGAGCTACAGAACCAATGAGGGAAGTCGTAACTTCCCCTGATGAGGAAATTCTAGAATATCATGATGTAGTAGAGTTTCAAGAACCTCCTCATATGAAAATACCCCATAAAAGAAATCCAACTTGAGCTAGATATCTTAATCAATATGGAGAGAAATATGGTGTTCCTGAAGGAACCACAAGACATGTGAAGAGACCTAAGCCATTCTCCAGTTATATGGATTTGATGTGTGATCTCCTAGAAAAGGAGCCTACTTGCTTTAAAGAAGCCATTCAGAAGAAATAATGGGAAGATGCCATGACAGAAGAATACCAATCCATAATAAAGAACGATGTATGGGAAATAGTTCCCAGACCAAATAGAAAGGATGTGGTATCGTCCAGATGGATCTTCAAAATAAAACATGTTGTTGATGGAACTATTGAGAAGTATAAAGAAAGACGATGAGATGAGACTAGTACTGTGCTTCCATATTGATAGCTATGACGTAAATCCAGTCTCGTATCTTGCTTCCATCTTGAGTTTTGTGACGTAAAGCAAGACGATGAGATGAGACTAGTACTGTGATTCTAGCTTGATAGTTGTGATGTAAAGCCAATCTAGTATCTTCCTTCTAGCTTGAGTGTTGTGACGTAAAGCAAGACGATGAGATGAGACGTAAAGCAGACCTTTATATATTTGATTTATTGATACCACATACCACCATGAACAGGCTCGTAAATACACAGGTTCATTCCTCGAGTGTATATGATCAAGATATATTCATTTATTTCTTTTAAACCTACATTAGGCGTGGCAATAGCGACGTAAGTTCATCGCAAGCCATTGATAATTTTTTTACTCTTCTCCACTCTTTTTCGTCGCAACTATGGCATCTTCATCGTAAGCTGTTGGTGGGTTTTTTTCTTTGCCACGATGTTCCGTCGCTACTACCATGCTTTTTCGTTGCAACTTTCCACACTTTTTCGTCGTAAGTATGGCATCTACACCATAAGTTGTTGGTGGGTTTTTTCTCTACCATGCTTTTTTGTCGCTATTGCCACGATTTTTTGTCACAAATTTCCATGATTTTTCGTCGTAAGTATGGCATTTGCGTCGCAAGTTATTGGTAAATATTTTACTTTGGCACGTTTTTTCGTCCCTATTATCGCAATGTTTCGTCGTTATTGCCACGATTTTTAAGGTAAACCTATCTTTAGGATGATGACATGTGGTGGCCTTATGTCATTGTTATTTCCACGAATACCTGGTGCATGGATATTGCATTGAAAAAAATTCCACAAAAAATAGTCTTTCCCTTCGTGGAAAGTTAGACGGATATGTGTGGAAATAGCAACAAAAAACTGTGGCAAATTTGGTCATATGTAGTAGTGAATTGACTACTGACGCATTATAATGATACTAGTAGATTATGGCACGAGATATTCAACCATATAAACTTCAAATACATGGAGCAAATATGCAAACAAGAAATGGTCACCACCTTTCGCAACATACATTTTTCCGGAGGAGTTTGGCAAGGATGCATTCTTGGCAAACATCCCTAGGAGAAGTTTGAGAAAGAGAAGTGTAACATCCCAGGATTCGAACCCCCATTTTAAATAATGTATTCTTACAATGTTGAGAGGCATGAGTTCCCAAACAATTATTAAAGGGCCAGTATGCCCAAGAAATGTAATGTTTTGATCATTATTAATAATAAACACATCGATGGTTGCTAGACGGGAAAGGACTAGAATTATAGGGGGCTATGATTCCACAAGAGAGGGGGCTTGAGGGGCTAAGTGTTTATTCTATGTTAATTACCCTTTTTGCCTAAGGCAGAGGATCAGTTACGTGATCTTCATGGGGAAGGCCAGGAGGTTCTTGATTCCCCACGAAGTTACTTAAACCCGCCTCTGGTCTGATGGGGGGGGTTTCAACTTATGGCTTGTTCGTTGATTTTCCCGTACATTCATTCATTTCCCTCACACACTTTCATGCACTCACTCACCCATTCATCGATCCATCCCCACCAGTTTCTTGTCTTGGAAAAGGGAAAGGAACTGCTGAGAATTAGCCACAGGATAGTTGGTTGTAATGGTTTCTAGTGAAATCCAGTCATGACCTGGGGCCTGCATGTCTGAGATGCATTGTCCTATGTCTTGTTTTTCTCACAACTGTGAGTCCTGAGAGTTCCAGCATTGATATTCTATACCAGCTATGGTGGAGGCCCTGTAAAATAAGGAGAAGGACTGCCTGAGGGACTATGTGGTAGAGTGGAGTTCCATTCTCTTAGGGAAGTATAGGCTGGGTAGAAGAGAGATGGGTACTTGGACTGTTGTGGGTGTTGGGAAACCTATGAGAGATTGAGAGCTAACGGATTTGGGAAACCAAGTACACTCTGGAACTGTCCTTGTGGATTCATAGCCCTGGCTCGAGGGTGACATTGATATTGATATTTGGAGCAGTGGTGTCTACGGTTGGGTGGAACATCCTTGGTTTGCAGCCAGTTAGTGTCACCTTTTTATAAAGATAAGTGCTCTCTATTGTGATATTATGTGTATTTTAATTAGCATTTAACTAAATCTTAGATTATGCATGCTTGTTGGATCTTGTTGTGCATGTCGCTAAATCTTGTATCTTATGCTTTCTTATTAATTAAATAAGGTATTGGTTAGAGTACGAAGTCCAAGGGTGGGCTTGAAGGTAGTGTACCCCGGCCTGTGGGTGGCTGGGTATGTTACAGTTTGGTATTAGAGATTTTAGTTCAAACACCGGGTTGGTATGGGCCAAGTCTTTTGGTCAGAGTCTCATGGTCGAGATCAAGCTCTGACTGCGAAGTTGAAAATCTCAGGAGGAATGGCATTGCAGAATCTATGCAGGAGTTAGACCATATGAGATCAGTTGTAAGGGGTTCGAAGGATCATGGTCACCCCCCTTCAAATTTGGGAGCGATCGCCATTGTAGGATCAGGAGAGATCCATGATCGTTGGATTAGAGGGCAGGTGAACAAGGGTCGTCCGATCTAAAGGAAGCAAGGGTTAAGGTCACAACCGTCGAATCCGATGGGAGAGGGAGATCAATGGACAGGAGGCATTGCGGGGCACCAAGTTGCATAGGAGATAATTTCCCAAGGTGGTCCTACAATCCAAACCAAGGTTTCACCAAGGGGTTACATGCCAGCATTAGGAGAATTGCGGGGCAAAAAACAGGTTACTCCAAACCGTCGATGCATGCCCCTGCAAATTGAAAGGCATGCAATGATGTGACATGTTAGTACTCGAGCGACGAACCTTCGAAGAGAAGAAGTAGTTGGGGACCATCGATCCATAGGAGGACATGCCTCAACCGATCGTGTGGTCTAGGTGAAAGAACTCTTGGAAAGAGTGAGCGAGGAGAAGTTGAAAGTTGAGATTTATGGACCTCGGAGATCCGAAGTGAATTGCAACCGTTTGATCCAGGAGGACATGCGGCATAAATACATGCACTTAGGGGAAAATGAAAGGTTGAGAGTTGAGTTCTCCAAAATCTGGAGACCCGAAGAAATTGTAGTCGTCGATCCATGGGAGACACGCGTCAGTAGATCGCGAGCTTCAGATAAACAAATTTCAGAAAAACTGAAGTTTGAGTTTTTCGAAGTCCAAAGGTCCGAAGGCCCGAAGGAATTGCAGCAGTAACTTTCGAAGTCCCGAAGTCTAGGGTTAATATGGGTCATCTGATAAGGAGGAAACATGGCGATAAATTGGCCAGTTCGGTAATTCGGAGTTCAGGAGAATTGGAAGTGTGCTAGTGTGGAAATTCCCGAAGTCCTGAAGCCCGAAGAGACAAAGTGACGTCCACGCAGGATGAAATTTTGTGTCAGCCAAGTATAACAGGACACTATTATTTTTGGATAATGGGGATATGATTGCGATGAATAAAAAATAAAAAAAGAGACCTGTAGCATGGTTTGGCAATTTTTTTTACCATATGCATAATTCTAACAAAATGGTCGCTTGCACATTTGTAGAATTAAGGGGATTAAGCACATCAACTCAAGATGCATATTGAGGAAATGGAAGAAGGTGAGGGATCCTCGAGTCATGATAAGGAGCATGAAGGCAGAATACTAGAGTTGGTAATGCAGAGACAGAGTCCAATGGATGCAAGGGAAAAGGAGAAAAAAAACTGTTAATAGAAATGGTAAGAAGCCTGAAGATGGAAGTGCAGAGCTACAAAGAAGACAACGAGAGATTGATGAGAGTGAAAATTCAGATAAATGATCAAGTGTTGCAGATCTTAAATTAGTTGCAGAGACAAATGAAAAAGGGATCAAACTCAAGACAAGAGGAAGAAGGCAGGTGCCATGAAAGAAGGGATGGTCGTGGAAGAGCTGGTTATTCCAGAAGTGCTAGCAGAGCTCATGGACACCACTCACCTCCTTACTCAGAAAGAATTTTTTATGCATCTGATGATCCCGTAATCATTCTAAAGGTGTCTCCTATCATACAATAAAGAAGGAAACAAGAGGTAGATAGTTTTCAAGGAGAGCTGAGGAAGATGACGTTGAAGCATGGTTTCTTGGGCTCGGGAGATATTTTCAGTTGCATAACTATTCATTAAATATGGAAGCTAGAATTTCCACCTACCATTTACACGGGAAATTTGCAATGTGGTGGGACCAACTGAAGCAAGTGGAGCGCATTGATGAGAGTAGGATCACTTGGAAGTAGTTCAAGAAGTACTTCCAAAAGGAGTACCTCTCAGAGAATTTCTATGACAAGAAAATGCATGAGCTATTTGAACTCAAGTTGGGAAGCATGACTATGGAGGAGTACGAGAAGACGTTCTTGGGATTGTTAAAGTATGTCAGGTTCATTGGTGATGAGAAAGTTAAAATACAAATATTTCTGAGTGGATTTCCAGCCTTTTATAAGGAAAATATCAAGTATGATGAACCCAAAACCTTGACGGAGGCCATAAAGAAGGCTAAATACCTGTATGAGCAAGGCTAGGGAAGAGAATCTTTGCAGAAACCTTGGAAGGAAAAGAAAAATTCGAAGTCTGATTAGAGGAGGAAAGGATTCAAACATTCCTTCAATAGGAATGAGCCTAATAGAAATCATCAAGATCAATATGCTAAGGGAGATTTCCAGAAGGAAGATTCCTTGGGAAAAAGGGGAAGACCACCAATCCAATGTTGGGGATGCAAGGAAGATCACCTATACAAGGATTGTCGACATAGAAAGGACAGAGTAAAGACCGTGCACAACATCCAAGAAGCTACAACAGTCGAAGATATGGGAAGAATCTATTCATATTTAAATGATCGACAACCATAGTACTAGTCCAATATGATCGAGGTGGAAGGTAAGATCATAAATCATCCTGTTGCTATTTTGATTGATTCGGGAGCAAGTCATTTCTACATTGATCCTAAGACAGTGGATAGATTACATTTGGAGAAAAGTAAACTTGGAAAAGCAAGTTTGGTTCAGTTAGCCACTGGAACCAAAAGAAGAATCCATGATATGGTCATAAGTTGTTCCATAAGTCTTAATGGCATGAATACTAGTATTGATCTAAATATCATACCTTTGGGGTCTTATGATATTCTGATTGGAATGGATTGGTTGGACAAGAATCATGTTATCCTAGATTGTCATAATAAGGCATTTACATGTCTTGATGGAAATGGAAAACAGAGCACTGTGAAAGGATTTCCAAGACCCATCTCTATAAGGGAGATTTCATCATTACAACTAAAAATATGTTTTAGGAAAGGATGTCAATTGTATGCAGCTCATGTGGAAGATACAGATAATACAAAAGGGCCAAGCCTTGAAGATTTATTGGTACTACAGGAATTTGAAGATGTATTCCAAGAAATACCCAGATTTCCACCAAGAAGGGAGATAGATTTCTCAATTGATTTAGTTCTAGGAGTTGCCCCTGTGTCAAAAACACCTTACAGAATGAGCAAACCATAGTTAAAATAATTACAAATGCAGTTGGAGGAATTGTTGAATAAAGGGTACATACTTCCAAGTGTTTCACCTTGAGGTTGTGTATTGACTTCCGACAACTGAACAAGTACACTATAAAGAACAAGTATCCTCTACCCCGAATTGATGACCTCTTTGATCAGCTAAGAGGAGCAAATATATTTTCAAATATTAACCTGAGGGAGAATACCATCAGGTAAGAATCAAGGAAGAATACATTCATAAGATAGCCTTTAGGACCAGGTATGGGAATTATGAATTTGTAGTGGTGCCATTTGGACTGACCAATGCACCGATTGTCTTCATGTGATTAATGAATGACATATTCATAAATTATTTGGATAAGTTTTTCATAGTATTCCTGGATGACATACTTATCTATTCTAAGTCTGAAAAGGAGCATGAACATCACTTAAGATTCGTATTGCAAGTATTGAGAGAACATCATTTGTATGTTAAGTTGAGTAAGTGTTCAGTTTATCAAAATCAGATCCATTACTTGGGACACATTATTTCAGAGCAGGGTATAACAGTATATCCAGAGAAGATCGAGGCCATTAGAGGATGGCCAACACCCAGAAATGTGTCAGACGTCAGATATTTTATGGGATTAGCTAGCTACTACAGAAGGTTCATAGTAGGGTTCTCTAAGATTGCTCATCCCATCACTTCTTTGCAAAAGAAGGGAACTAAATTTGAATGGACACTCAAGTGTGAAAAGAATTTTAATCTGTTGAAGGAATTGCTTACTAGTGCACCTGTGTTAAAGATTGTTGACCCAAATGAAAGTTTTGTGGTATGTACAAATGCATGTAAGGAAGGACTTGCGGGAGTCCTTGTCAGGCTGCTAAATTGAAGCTTTTAAGTGACCTGAAACACTAAATTGTCAAACCAGGGTTGCTAAACTTCGAGCTGATACACAGTATGTGCAGGCAAGCGTCTAGTCTTTATTTGAATGCTATCCTAAGAATAAAACACACACCTATTATGAGAACTTGAATTTTAATGACTAACTTAAAACTGAGCATTTCCTATCTAAATCATCAACAGAAAAACAGTCTTGTACTCTGATGCTGGTACTGCTATTTCTATTCAAAAGCGTAGTTCTACAAAATCATTCTACCTCTATGTTCAACCATCTACCATCAACATTCTCGTTTAAGTCATGACACACAGGGTATTGTCTAAATTGCATTCATTCTGAGCATCCAAAACAAATCTAATGCTATCTACAGGAAAACAGAGTATTATGCCGCTAACTGGTACCAGGAGCTCCTTTTGTTCTAACTATAACCTAACTGTTCTAAGCACGCAGGGAAACTATTGTCTAACAAAGAAAAATGCATGCTACTCGAGTTACATCCGAAGTGAAAATGAAAACCAAACAATCATATGCATATACTAACCCTACAGGCATCAGTACTGCGTTTAACATTCACCAACATAAAAAGATAACAGTCTGGAAATTGAGTCTGCTGAGGAATGAATAAGCACGATTATGAAATGTTTAAACTGTCTTGTAAGCAAGCACTAACACACTGCAAGGAACTGAAGCTATGATAAACCAAAGCTAAATCTATGAACGCTAAGCTACCTCTAATGCAAGTCCAAAATATTAAAATGAACGAAGGCTATAACAACACAAACTAAATCTATTGCAAATTAAGGCAGCGACTTGCACCAGTTTGGCGGGCCCAACCAAACGGCACAAACGCTGTGGAAAACGACCAGAGCTGACTAGATCATACGATGTAGATACAATGTAACTCCACGCTTCATTAACTCATCAAAACAGTATTCAGCTCATATGACAGTCAAAATATACGCAACAGCAGTTTGTATTCAAGACATAAGTTCATAGCATAATAGCGAATGGCAACAGTAATAGTAACAACAGTAGTAGGAGTAACCCGTTCTCAGGAGTGATCCCAGGTTTTAATAGAAGTCTCATTGTTCATAACAGTCGAATAACAAAGATGCCTAAAACAAACGGATCCCTGATCCGAGAATAGTCATGGAATCAGTTAAAACGTAAATCACATCTTTGTGACACGTAGTGTCACAAAGTGTGAATGGTGAAGAGTAGTCGATCCAGGTTTATCATTATGCTCTCGAGTGCTCTGTGGCGATGACTCCAGCTGGCCTGTGAACCTTTATGTCCTTCATTCGAACCATAACGCACACCATAATGCACAGATTCTCGAACGACTCCACTGGTACCTCCACGGTGCGGGTTGGTACCAGGTACCGGCATCTTGTTCCAAAAATAGCAGTGGTACCTAACCCAAGTGATATTAGTTCCATAATCAATTTTAAAGCATTAAAGTGCATAAAAATAGATTGAATTGCAAAGATACCTTAGGTGACCCTTTTGAATGGTAAAGAGATATTGATTATGTCAAAATGAGGTCAAAAAGGGTGGTACTGGCATATAGTTGGAGGTCTGTGGTATATAGTATAGGCAAAGAGTATGGTCAAAACTG
>ML788020.1:163062-174476 GCA_009831015.1 Picea engelmannii | reverse complement strand
TAACTTAAAACTGAGCATTTCCTATCTAAATCATCAACAGAAAAACAGTCTTGTACTCTGATGCTGGTACTGCTATTTCTATTCAAAAGCGTAGTTCTACAAAATCATTCTACCTCTATGTTCAACCATCTACCATCAGCATTCTCGTTTAAGTCATGACACACAGGGTATTGTCGAAACTGCATTCATTCTGAGCATCCAAAACAAATCTAATGCTATCTACAGGAAAACAGAGTATTATGTCGCTAACTGGTACCAGGAGCTCCTTTTGTTCTAACTAGAACCTAACTGTTCTAAGCACGCAGGGAAACTACTGTCTAACAAAGAAAAATGCATGCTACTCGAGTAACATTCGAAGTGAAAATGAAAACCAAACAATCATATGCATATGCTAACCCTACAGGCATCAGTACTGCGTTTAACATTCACCAACATAAAAAGATAACAGTCTGGAAATTGAGTTTGTTGAGGAATGAATAAGCACGATTCTGAAATTTATAAACTGTCGTGTAAGAAAGCATTAACACACTGCAAGGAACTGAAGCTATGATAAACCAAAGCTAAATCTGTGAACGCTAAGCTACCTCTGATGCAAGTCCAAAATATTAAAATGAACGAAGGCTATAACAGCACAAACTAAATCTATTGCAAATTAAGGCAGCGACTTGCACCAGTTTGGCTGGCCTGTGAACCTTTATGTCCTTCATTCGAACCATAACGCACACCATAATGCACAGATTCTCGAACGGCTCCACTGGTACCTCCACGGTGCGGGTTGGTACCAGGTACCGACATCCTGTTCCAAAAATAGCAATGGTACCTAACCCAAGTGATATTAGTTCCATAATCAATTTTAAAGCATTAAAGTGCATAAAAATAGCTTGAATTGCAAAGATACCTTAGGTGACCCTTTTGAATGGTAAAGAGATATTGATTATGTCAAAATGAGGTCAAAAAGGGTGGTACTGGCATATAGTTGGAGGTCTGTGGTATATAGTATAGGCAAAGAGTATGGTCAAAACCGGGGACCAATAGTCCTCATGCAAAATGGGCATGTCATTGGATATGAGTCCAGAAAGATTAAGGAACATGACAAGAACTATGTCACGCATGACTTGGAACTTGCTACCATTGTTCACGCCTTGAGGATGTGGAGGAATTATCTCATGGGGAAGAAATTTGAATTAAGGACAGACCACATTGGCCTGAAGTATATTTTTGAATAGCCAACATTCAATGCCAGGCAAACAACATGGATGGAATTTTTAAGTGAATGTGACTTCAATAGCAAGCATATCAAAGGAAAGGAGAATAAATTTGTTGATGTGCTTAGTAGAAGAGTGCATCTCATGCATGCTACTATTTTCAGTATGCATCAGTCAGACTTGAAGAGAAGAATTTTAGATGGTCTTGTTATAGACCAACATTACCTATAGGTAAAGGAAAAATTACAGCAATGAGATGTACATCATAAAATAAAGGAGTATGAGATAAAGGAAGACGGATTACTCATGCATAAAAATAGAATCTATGTTCCTAGTTCTAGAGAACTGAGGAATTTGGTACTGAAGGAAATGCATGATGTTCCTTATGTTGGACATCTCGGTTACTAGAAAACAATTACAGCAGTAAGAAGCCAATTATTTTGGTTGGGAATGAAGAAGGATGTTGTTGATTACATCGCTCGATGTATGGAATGTCATAAGGTGAAGGTTGAGCATAGGCACCCAATGGGTTTGCTACGTTCATTGCCAATTCCAGAGAAGAAATGGGAAGTGATCACCATGGATTTTATCACAGGATTACCCATAACGAATAAGCAACATGATTCAATCATGGTGGTGGTTGAAAAATTAACAAAGGATGCCCATTTTGTGCCTATAAAGACAACACATACAACAACTAATATTGCAGATATTTTCATGAAGGAAATTGTTAGGTTGCATTGGATACCTAGGACAATTGTCTCGGATAGAGATACAAAGTTTACCTCCAATTTCTGGAGGGGATTGTTTAAAGGATTTGGCACAAATCTAAACGTTATCACAACATATCATCCCCAGATAGATGGGAAAATAGAGAGAGTCAATCGAATAATTGAAGACATGCTGAGAATGTATGTGAGGGATAAGCCATCTAAGTGGGAAGATTACTTACACTGGATTGAGTTTTCATATAATAATGGGTATCAATATTCATTGAGAATGAGCCCATTTAAAGCCTTGTATGGTAGAAAATGTGATACTCTGGTAAGATGGGACAACCCAGTAGATAGAGTGGTACTTGGGCAGGAGTTTCTCAAGGACATGGAAGATCAGGTGGTCAAGATCAAGTAAAATTTAAAGGCAGCTTAGAATAGACATAAATTTTATGCAGGCAAGAACAAGAAAACTAGATAATTTAAAGTAGGGGAGCATGTACTTTTGAAAGTGAAGCCCAAGAAAATATCATTGAAATTGGGTAGTTTTACAAAGCTGGCAGCTAGATTCTGTGGTCCATTTGAAATATTGGACATAATAGGGCCAGTTGCATACATGCTTTCATTTTCTGCTTCCATGAATGTGAATAATGTATTTCATGTATCTTTACTAAAGAAATATGTACAGAACCCTAACCATGTTATTGATTGGCATCTGATTCAAGTAGAGATGGAGGGAAACTTTCAAGTTCATCCAGTGAGGGTATTGGACAGAAAATTCAAAATTCTTTGGAATCGAGTTATAGAGATGGTAAAAGTTCAATGGACCTGCTACGGTCCTGAAGATGCTACCTAGGAGCATGAAGATGCCATGCGGGTAGAGTACCCACAACATTTTGAATAAATTTGAGATTTTGATCTCTATTTTGTATATGCACTGAGGACAATGCCAAGATAAGGGGGAGGGGATGTAACACACTGGGTTTCGAACCCCGATTTTAAATAATGTATTGTTACAATGCTAAGAGGACCGAGTGCCCAAACAATTATAAAAGGGCCAATATTCCCAAGAAATGTAATGTTTTGATCATTATTAATAATAAACACATCGTTGGCTGCTAGACAGATAAGGACTAGAGTTATAGGGGGTTATGATTCCACAAGAGAGGGGGATTGAGGGGCTAACTATTTATTCTATTTTAATTGCCCTTTTTTCCTAAGAGAGGGGATTGATTACGTGAGCTTCTTGGGGAATGCCAGGAGGTTCTTTATTCCCCATAAATTTACTTAAACCTGCCTCTGGTCTAATGGGGGGGGTTTCGACTAATTGCTTGTTTGTTGATTTTCCGATACGTTCATTCATTTCCCTCATGCACTTTCATGCACTCACTCACCCATTCATTGATCCATCCTCACCTACACCTTGGCTTGGAAAAGGGAAAGGAACTACTGAGAATTAGCCACAGGATAGTTGGTTGTAATGGTCACTGGTGCAATCCAACCGTGACCTGGGGCCTACATGTCTGAGATGCGTTGGCTTGTGCCCTATTTTTCTCACAACTGTGAGTCCAGAGAGTTCCATCATTGAGATTATGGACCAACTGTGCTGGAGGCCCTGGAAAATAAGGAGAAGGAATTCCTGAGGGACTGCATGGAAGAGAAGGGTGGAGGTTCATTCTCTTGGGGTGGTACAGGATGGGTAGAAGAGAGTTGGGTACTTGGATTGTTGTGGGTGCTGGGAAACCTATGAGAGATTGAGAGATAACTGGTTTGGGAACCTAAGTACACTCTAGAACCATCCTTGTGGTTTCATAGCCCTGGCTCAGGGGTGACACTGCTGTTGAGATTTGGAGTAGTGGTGTCTACGGTTGGGTGGAACCTCCTTGGTCTACAACCAGTTGGTGTCACCTTTTTATAAATATAAGTGCTCTCTGTTGTGATATTATTATCTGTGTATGAATGTATTATGCTATGTATTTTAATTATCATTTAACTAAATCTTAGATTATGCATGCTTGTTGGATATTGTTGTGCATGTCGCTAAATATTGTATCTTATGCTTTCTTATTAATTAAAGAAGGTATCTGTAAGAGTACGAACTCCAAGGGATGGCTTGAAGGTAGCGTGCCCCAGCCTGTGGGTGGTTGGGTATGTTACATGAAGGCCTAGAGAGCCTCCTCTCCCTTGGAGCTCATCCACATTGATCTAATGGGTCCCTTTCCTCATTCGTCCATCAACAAAGAAATGTATGTTCTTACATTTATTGATAATTTCTCACGATACACTTGGGTGTAGAAGTCCGAGGTTTTTTAGCATCTCAAATACTTCAAAGCACATGCAGAGACTCAATCCGGGAGAAAAATCAAAATTCTCCGCACAAGAAATGGGGGGAATATGTGAACTGAGATGTCCAACATCTTTGTTCAAAGGTAGGTATACATCTACAGAACATAGTACCTTACACTCTAGAAAAAAATGTTGTAGTCGAAAGGAAGAACATATCCCTCAAGGAAATGGCCACTTGCATGTTGCAAGCATGATATCTACCACACAAGATTTAGGTCGAGGCACTTAATTGTTCCAACCACATTCAAAAAAAATATCCTCACAAATATGTCAAGGACCAGACTCCCTTTGAGGCATGGAGTGGAAACAAAATGGAAGTCACCCACTTCTGAATATTTGGATCATGTGCATGGGCCCACATACCCTATGAAAAGAGGAATCCATTAGATCCACAGAGTACCGCATGCATATTTTTGTGATATCCATATGGTGTGAAGGGTTATAGGTTACTTGATCCCTCTACTAATAGTCTCATCATTGAGCGCAATGTTCATTTTGAGGAAACTCCCTTACATGCACCATTGGAGCCACATGTAGAGACCTATGTACCATTGCCTGCACCGAACATCAGTGATGATGAGTCTACTCACTTAGATCATGGTTCATATATGATCTTTGAATCTAATTAATAATATGATGAGCATGTCGTGATGAGCATGCAGATGTTGAGCCACCACAAATGCCTAAGTGGGAATACACCACCCTATAGGCAACATGAAACCTTGTGGGGGATCCAAAATATCATAGGAGGATGAGGTCTCAATTTGAGGATCCTCCTCATGCACTCATAGCTACCAAACCATTGATTCCCATGCATTTCTACAGGGTTCGAGCTTTAGACCCACATACCTATGCAGAGGTTGCAGGGAATCCCTTCTGGGAAGTTGTCATGCAGGGGGAGTTTAACTCTCTCCTCAAGAAACAGACTTAGGATCTGGTTCCGCTTCCTTGAGACAGGAATATTTTCATATGTAGATGGGTTTATAGGACCAATAAGGAAGAATATGGAAAGGTGACATTGTAAAAGGTAATATTGGTTGCCAAAGGATTTCAACATATCCATGGGATAGACTATGATGAGACCTTTTATCCCATAGAAAAGATGGAATCCATCTGATTATCCCTTTTCATTGTGATAGCTAGGGGCTAGGAAGTTCACTAGATGGACGTGAATAATTTTTTATTCACAGGGATCTCTCAGAGGATATTTACATGGAGCAGCTATGGGGGTTCATTCAGAACTCATCCTTAGTATGCCAACTGAAGAAGTCCCTCTATGGCCTCAAACAGGAACCTATAGCATGGTATGCGAAGATGGATGCCTACTTCCTCTCTCAGAACTTTTTCAGATGCAAATCAAATCCAAACGTTTACATATTGAGAACCTCAGACTCCTTACTGATCCTATTTATCTATGTTGATGACCTCCTGATCACAAGAAATTTGGCTTCAACAATTCCTTTGGTTAAATATATTTTACACGACAAGTTCTCTATGATGGACATGGGTCCACTGCATTATTTCCTTAGTCTCAAGATCAGTTAGGATGCTTCAAGAATCAAGATATCTCATACTAAGTGTTAGAAAAATAGGAACATGGAGCAATAAAATAAGACAAATGTGGAAATAAAACATAAAAGATACACAATACAATAGAGACATAGATATGTGTGGTTCACCCAGTGTGGGCTACATCCACCAGATAAATTGATAGGTCCTTCCTTTATATTATCCATCAAAATGAAGGGATACAACCTACAACACACCCGTTGTAACTTCCTCTTCTTTCTCTCACAATATCCTCTCTCATAATACAATAATCACACACCTACATAGCCACAATACAATTCCCTCATAAAAGAGGGTTTCCTTCTAGGGAAAAAACCCCTAGAATAACTTATAGCGTCATGTTTGGAACCTTATAATGAACGATCCATATTGACTACGAAATTACAATATTTTACAAGGCAATTTTTCATTTGGGGGCTTCGCCCCCGAACCCCCGCATGGAGGGGTGTACAGTCTTCATGGGGTATAAACATGGTTGAAAACAAATACCTCTAAATTAGAAAGATAATTAAGCTCCACAACCAACACTAAGTATGTCAGGGATCTCTTGATTAGATTCCACATGACTGACTACAAGTCGGAAACCACACCCTTTCTATCTGGGGTACATCTTGAGGATGATGGGATGCACTAGTGCCGGAAAACACCTTGTGTCGACAACTTTTGGGGAGCCTTCTCTATCTCACCCACACCTGAATGGATATCTTATATGCAGTAGGGGCAGTTTATAGGTACATGCATGTTATACAATTATTTTCCACCTGATTACTTGATGGGAATCATCTAGAGGTCAATAGTCTAAGACATTAAATTATTTCACTTTTCTCTTGAGGATATACCACATTTTTTCTTAGTCCCAGGTTGTCCCTTTACAGCTCATGACCAAAATTGATGGTCACCCATTTTCCTTTTGTAAAGGGATGATCTGAGATCTTTTCATCGATGTGACTTATAAAGAATTGTACTAAATGAGCATAAATTAAAGTGCATCATAAAGAAGGAAACACTCAATAATGAAGAGACATAAGCATCAAATTTGAACACAAAAACTTGATAACGAAGTTCTTCCTTGGTGGCCAATTTCTTCAGGTCCTGCTCTCAAATGGGTAGGCCTTTTTATTAACTCGACAAAAGAATTAGGAAAAATACATAAGTATACATCATTCTGGAGTTGAGTTGTAGAATCTTTGCTCAAATAAGAAAAAAATCATCGCCACTGAATTTGTGGCATCGAATTACCCAAAAACATTTGTCTCCATGCCTCGATCTGATTCTGGCACTTCCATGCCCCTGAGGAATTTCACCTCGGTTTTTGTGCCTGCACCTGCAATTAATTCATGGGAAAATTTCTCAAAAATCATGCCATGTTCGTACAAACGTTCCCTGGTCTGACCCCTGAACTCTGTAGACTTGGATTATTAAGTAAAATTGGAGGGCATATGTACCAACATAGTCATTAGACTAGTTGGTTGGAGGAGTTATATTAAAAGCATAGTGGTTGGGGGAGGTCTCGAGGTCAAGCCCGTGGGCCTCCCCTTTTTGTCACTTTGTTACAACATATATATATATATATATATATATATATAGTGTTAACCGGTGCCAATTTTGGAGTCTCGTTTATATTTTTCGGAGTTGGATTACAACGGAGGTTGACCACCAGATTTTGCGGGACCTTCGCCAGATTTGGTTGGCCTCCTTTCTTATTTTTGAAATTTTGGTTATGGGCTCTCACTGGGCATTTTCCCACTACCACATGGCAGCCAAATACTATCCCATGTCATTCACCTATAAAGTTACCCTACCATGTCATCCTAGCATGTATGGTACAAATGCCATGTGTCTTCCACGTCCCATACTACTGCCACGTGGATGTACAGACTTTCGTGTGGCACTTCCTCATTGGTACACATGTTGAACTGAAAATGCTGAAAATGAGTGACATGTGGCAACCTCTGGTGCTTCCATGTCACCATGTTGATGTCATCATGACACGTGTCAGCCTTTATGTGTGCTATCTGTGTGGTAGATTGGAAGGTTTCTTTGTGGGATTTTCTTGAACATGCTTTCCCCTATTCTCAAGGTGAGTGGATTGTACACAAACTTCGTCAAGATTAGTGGGATTAAACAATATTAAAGTATGATGAATATAACTGTGAAGTGTGCCAATATACTTCATTAAAGTTTCATAAGAATCCGAAGGAATGTTTAATGCAAGAGATTTCTTCCTAAATTCTTTCGTGAAACTGTGTACAATTTGACCTTTAATTTGTCTTAAAGTTTTTCATTCCATCATTGCTTTATGTAAATAACCCAAAGGATAAAATTGCTTCCTTATCATTGATTTAAATTCTGACTATGAGGAAATAATATTACCACACTTACTTATGTCCTAAAGTTTTCTCTCCCACCATACGAGAGTGGTGCCTTCCAACCGAAGAGAGGCCAATTGTACTTTAACTTCCTCTTCATCAATCTGTTGAACATGGAAATATACTTCAACCTGTTGGATCCAATTATCTATATTTTCAGGATTAACATCTCCATTAAACATAGGTAAACCAAATTTTACATCAAGCTTTAATAATGGTTTCTTAAAAGAAATTTTATGGCTAGAATTACGAGAATGATGAGAATGCTCAAAGGAAGAAGAGATAGAACTTGATGGTGAAGATGGAGGCTCAGGAGGGTCTCCTTTAGCCCCTTGATTCACTGAAGGATTATCATCTACTTGGGCTTCCTTTTTATTCCATTTATTATTCATCCTCTTCTCGTAGTCTCCATACATTCACTCGACCATTTCTGACATGCAATAAAATACCATATGGAATTTTTTCTCCTGTTCATCACGCTTGTCCTCTTTGTCCATTTTCTTCTTTCGGGATGCACGACCAACTTTGGGATTGAAATTATTAAGAGTTCCTTCACACTTCTTATGCTTGGCCCTCGTAAGCATTCACACTCAAAAATTCAATTCAAAGATGATTGCTCTGATACCAACATGATCTGGGATCTTTTCATTGATGTGACTTATAAATAATTGTATTTAATGAGCATAAATTAAAGTGCACCATAAATAAGGAAAAGATCAATAATGAAGAGACATAATCATCAAATTTGAACACAAAAACTTGATAACAGAGTTCGTCCCTGGTGGACTACGTCTCTAGGTCCTGCTCTCAAATGGGTAGGCTTTTTTATTAACTCAACAAAAAAATTAGGCAAAATACATAAGTATACCTCATTCTGGAGTTAAGCTACAGAAGCTTTGCTCAGATCATAAACAAACAACACCACTGAATTTGTGGCATCGAATTATCCCAAAATGATTGTCTCCACACCTTGATCTGAGTCTGACACTTCCAGGCCCCTAAGGAATTTCACCTCAGTTTATGTGCCTCCACTTGCAATTAATTCATGGGAAAATTTCTCGAAAAACATTCCCTATCTGTACGACTGCACACCGGTCTAACCCCCGAACTCTGCAAACTTGGCTTCTTAATTAAAAATGGAGGGTGGATGTACCAACATAGCAATTCGGCTAGTTGGTTGGCGAAGTTATATTAAAAGCATAGTGGTTGGGGGAGGTCCCGGGATCAAGCCCGCAAGCCTCCCTATTTTGGCACTTTGTTACAACAACATATATCTATCTATCTATCTATATATATATATATATATATATATATATATATATATATATATATTAAAAGCATAGTGGTTGGGGGAGGTCCCGGGATCAAGCCCGCGGGCCCCCCTATTTTGGCACTTTGTTACAACAACACACACACACACACATATATATATATATATATAATGTTAACCACCGCCAATTTTGAAGTCATGTTTAGATTTGTCGTAGTTGGATTACAACAGAGATTGTCCACTAGATTTGGCGGGACGTCCGCCAGATTTGGTGAGCCGCCTTTTTATTTTTGAAATTTCAGTTACAGGCCCTCACTAGGCATTTTCACACTGCCACATGGAAGCCAAACATTGGCCCACATCATTCACCTATATAGTCACCATACCATGTCGCCTTCCTGCCACATCATCCTTCCACATATGGTATGGATGCCACATGTCTGCCACATTCCGTACGGCCTTCCACGTGGATGTATGGACTACCATGTGGAACTTCCTCATTGGTCTAGATGTTGACCTGAAAATCAGTGACACGTGGTAGCCTTTGGTGTTGCTACATCACCATGCTGACATCATGTTGATGTCAACATGACACGTGTTTTCCTCTACATGTGCCACATACACTATACGAATTTTGATGTCATATGTATTGATGCTGACGTCAGTAGTACAGATGTTGACTCATCCTTGCTGACTGGGCTAGGTTGAGCAAAACTTTGACCACGAATATATTTTGATTCGTAACTCTATCTGATGAGTTGTTTACGTCGTTGGAAATATTGCTATGCGCTCTTCGTGATGATGCCAATCTCACCGAGTTTTTAGGACTTTGAATTTTTTTCCCTTTCTCTGTCTGTTGAGGCCATTTTGAGCTTCCTGAGTTGCTTCTGTGAATTATGGGTTATCCTTAGTCTTCTTTGGATCCTTTTTGGATCAAGGGCGATCAGTCACACATTGCAAGAATGCAGGGCACGACCGGGTCCATTAGCCCCAAATTAGGAATGCATCCACACGCTTTCTATCTGGGGTACATCTTTAGGATGGTGGGGATACACCAATGGTGGAAAACACCTTGTATCAACAGCTTGTGGGGAGCCTTCTCTATCTCACCCACACCCAACTGGATCTCTCATATGCAGTAGGGGTATTTTTTAGGTACATTTAAGAGCCGCATGAGCTACACTAGAATAATTCCAAGCACATCCTTAGATTTGTTCAAAGCACCATGGGTTATGGGATCCTCTATGCAGCAAGTTATGCATTGGATCTCATGGGATTCACCAATTTTGATTGGGTTGGCGGTAACAAAGATCACAAGTCCACTTCTGGGTAGGTGCTTATTTTTTGTTCTGGTCCCATCTTTTGGTCGAGCAAAAAGCAGTCAGTTATTTCTCTATCATCAGCATAGGTCGAGTAAAGAGGAGCGGTCATCGTCACTATTCAGTCACTTTGGATTCAGAACTTCCTCACCGAGCTTGGCATCTAGTTTCATCATCTAACTATCATTTGGTGTGACAATTGTAGTACTGTCAAGTTTTGTAGAGACTTAATGCAGCGAAAACGGACCAAACACATCGAGATCCATATGCATTACATCATAGATTTGGTACATGACACGATCATCGATTTTCAGTACTGTCCATCTATTGAACAAACTGCATACATCTTCACCAAGTCATTTACTAAGCAGAAGTTCCACTTCATCCGCGATCGTCTTGGAGTCAAGGACATAGTTGCTTAGAAACTCCCTTTCTTCCTTCTTCTTATTTTTTTGATGAATTATACTTTGAGAGGGGTTCCCATGAGGTTTTACCTCTTTCCTCTATTTTCAATGTTTCATTCTTAGATGCATTGTATAATGGGTACCTAACATGGCCTTGGTTGCTTGGACCCATTCATCATTTACACCCTAGTATTGTTTTTTTTTTTTTTTGGGGGGGGG
>ML788020.1:96681-156457 GCA_009831015.1 Picea engelmannii | reverse complement strand
AGAAACACATGGCTATACCTATTGAATATCACAGACAATTTCTCAGAGTTATCGATATCTTCAATATAAAACTTGAGATCTGTAGCTCTCTTGGCAGTTGAGAATCTGACCACAGGAGCTCTGGTCATCCCGTCTCTGAGAAGGACACTGGTAGCACCACCGGACATATGAATGGCCTTGCAACCTCTATTGGTGCTTGCAACCAAGCAACCCTCCGTGGTGGCCATGGGTACCATGTATTCAATCCCATCAAGCAGAAGAGGCCCTGCAATTCCCACAGGAATCTGCACATACCCAACAGGTAGTTCGCAGCATTGGCCAAAAATGGATGCATAATCAAATCCCTCCAAAGGCAACCCATCCAGAGATCTCCCAGTTATCATCTCCAAGGCCCTTCTTCTCACCCAAGCAGATCTCCTACGGTCCCCAAGAGCCGACTCCAAAGAATAAGAAGCCACAGTCCCACTACAAACAGCAGCTGCAATATCGTCATCCTCGTTATCCCCCAACGAAATCCCCTTCAGCTGGACTTGAGGAGGCCTGGGTTTAACAGCAACTTCTTCCTTGGGAACAAGGCTCATCAAGTCCACTTCGCTCACATCATAATCCTTGCTCCCAGTGATCAAATTCTGGACATAATCGATGTCAAAGAATCCGAGCAAATATATGAAGGAAGCAAGGTGAACCACAATGGCCACCAACTCCCCTAAGCTGAGCACATCAAGGGGCGTTGAGGTCCCGCTCTTCATGAGAAAATAGGAGGAAGAGAAAAACAAGACAAAGAACACCTTGTTGGTCAGTCCCACAGGCAATGACAAAGCATCCGATGCCAATCTCTTTGAATTCTCAGAATTACCATTTTTCATTTCCTTAGCAGAAGCACAACTATCAATGCAATTATTCGTATTTTTGTCGCTGCAACAATCCATTTCTCCTCTAGTTTTTCTCGACAGACTCTGAGAGAGAAGGCTCCAAACACTTGGCTTCGGAGTTTTTCGAAATTTGCCTCTAGTTATAGACTCCGAAAGAGAAAGAGAAGGCCCCAAACACTTTGGCTTAGGAATTTGAAGTGATGCGGTGGATGAGAAAGGGAGGTGCTTGTATTTATAATCCCATAATTTTGTCTTTGTCTCATTTAACAGCTGGCCTTCTACAATGTTTGCGGACAGGTGCTGGTAGTTTTGGGGAAACGTAGACTCTACTTTTTCAAACTGTTCAAAGGTATTCCATGTCATTAACGAGCAGCGCTGGAATTTGAAAACCGCCTGTCAAATTTAACGAATTCTGACAATTGTATTATCCGTTAATTCTGACGATTTTGACATTATATCATCCGTATCGACGATTTTATTTAACATTGATGACCGTTAAGGCCTGGAATTTGACGTCATACAGGACGTTTTTTTGGTTTTTAGACGTATTTGACATTGGCTATTAAAATTTACACGTCATCACTGACTGGCATGAGAATTATCTACCTGTCAGTTTGACGTGTGACCGCCTCCAATGCCCGTCAAAAACTCTAGTGGTTATACGGGCTAGGTAGTAGGGCCTCTCGGAGTCACGACGTGGAATACTGAACGCTGGGTTAGGTCGGAGGGAGTCGAACCGCTGCCGCCAAGCCCAGAGAGTGTGCGCGTGAGGCGCATCGCTTCAAAGAATGTGCCCCGTTTCAGTTATCATGAAACAGTGTGTTGTGTGATTTTCCCTTAGCCAGAGGGGCCAATTGACAACAACCTTAAAAGGCTCTGCCACTATGATTGCCTCTGTTGCTCCACCATGCCCATCACAATGACGGCGCTCACAGAATAAGTGCTTATGTGCCCTTGCTGTGACACTTCTCATTTTCCTCTCTCGTTCATAAAACAAACCAGCACAGCCCCATCAGAAACAAAAAGCGTACCCATCATTCATTCTTACCTTTCTTTCTACTTGTTGGTTGAGTATTGTATACTAGTGTAGCACTACCTAGAGTACAGTGTTGTGACCTGGACTTGTTACCCGTCAAGTGCGCCGGCAATTGACAGCCGTCCGAGTGGAAGTCTCAGCATTACACGGTGGAAGGCTAGAAGTTGGGTTAGGTGGAAGGCTGCAGACTCGTAACTTGTTATAGGTGGCTTGGAATCAAGATAGTGAATCACGGAAAGAGGGTGCAGAATCTTGACATTTATGATTTTGGGTAAAACGTGAAGTGACAGGCATGAAAATAATTTAACCGTCATCAATTTTTATCTTGACAAGCTGGGTAAATTTGAAATTCCAGACCTAACCGTTATGAAAAACTTATGACTTTACGAATCCATCACGTGGAAAACGTGGAAAACGAAAAACATCTCCTTGTATAAAGAAAAAATAAATATGCTCACATTTATTTTCATACGTCATTTGCTCAAGGAACATATTAATCACGTGGTAAGTGGAAAAGATCTCGATATGTAAAGCTAAACACATATTTTAATAATAAAGTATAATAAAATTTGCGTGTTAGAAAGTCCATGAATATCCTACTTATTAAAGTATAATAAAATTTGCGTCTTAGAAAGTCCATGAATATCCTAATTAAGCAGTTCGATACTATCTCGTGGGGTCAAGTGAAATGGATAATAAATATGATGTGTTAGAAAGTCCATGGATATCCTAACTTGAATATGGGTTCATTTAAGCATTATCCTTTGAGATTCCGAATTGCATGCGACCATGCTTCAAAAGTGGAGAGTCCACCCCATCATATTATTCATAGAGTTAATGGGTGATAATGACAATGATCAAGAACACTTTGATCAAAGCATGAAAACAAAAGATCAAATTCATTAGAATAATTACAGAGAAAATGTTTTAGTTTATAGAGTGGTTGTATCATTTTACGGAATGTATGGTTGCTCAATTTATTGTAAAGAGTTTTTCTCTTTTTTTCAAACCATGTAGGTTAAGTTATTTTTCTTTACATGTAGAGAGTAATTTAGAGAGTGAAGTCTCTTAGAGTATGCATATAATAAATATATGTTGCATATTTGTGATTAAGTAAAACTTGACCAAAGCATAAAATCATAAAACCAAATTTATGAAGATAATCACAATAATGCATAGAGTGGTTAGACCATTGAATGCTACAAAATGTGTGGCCAAGCCACTTAGAATATTCATAGAGTCCATGCATCATGGTCCAAACAACTAGAAAGAAACTCCATAAAGCCAACATAATAAAAAAGGAAATATGCTAGTTCATAAGGTGAATGGCACAACCTATGACCAATCCATTGTGAAGAGTTAGAGCAAACCATGAAAACCACCTTGCTTCATAAGTGGAGAGTCAAGACCCTTAGTGTATTCACAAAGCCAATGGACTATGCAATCACAATAACTAAGTAGCAACTTGACCAAAGCATGAAAGCATATAACAAAATTTGTGCAACTAATCATAGAGGCCATTCATGGACTAGTTAGACCATCAACTACTATATGGCATGTGGCTAAACAACAATAAATAAAGAAGAAACCTCCTACCAACTTTTGAATGTGTATTAATTAACAACTGTATAACACCCATTTTTTTTTTTGTAAGTTAGTTGTTGTATTGGATCCTGAAAAAGTTACAGATTTTTGAAATGCCCTATCTTACGTGAGAGCGGTTGTTATCGGACTAATCGGTAGGTGCGGACACTAATTGATCTCCCTAGATCCACCTGGATCTAAAACAAAACACACCAAAACATGACGATTTCCTTAGATTTTAGATATTGAATTTACTAACTAAAGAGGGATGGGTGACATACCATTTAAATGTCGCTTCCTCTCACCATTGCCATCCTAGCTCCGTTCCAACACTCATACAATGATGAACTTGCAAAAGAAGACAACCAACCAAAGTGATAGTAATAGCATAAACTCAATATAAACCTATGTATGTGATCAAGGAATCATACAATAAAACACAACAAGATTTGTACGAAAGAATCATATTATTGTATCATATTAAATGTGAAAGAGAGATTACAACCATGGCCTTGATGTCGTAAGGTCCCTTCCAACCGTCCTTCGTTCCCCACACACTTCCACTCCAAGAATTATGAGAGCATAGATATGATAATATTCACAATCTATCTTGACAAAGGAAAAACTCAAAACCACTATAATCAGGCTAACAATTCCAAGCCAAATCCAACTTAGCCCTTCTCCAAAGCTCCAAATTCAAAAGCCAACTTTCTCCATGAGAGCTCCTCTCCTTTTATAAGTTGAAGACGATAAGGTGAGGAGGTTAGGATGATCCCACTAAATCATGAAAGTGAATAAGATCCAAACCATTCGGATGCCACCTCACCATGGAAGTTTCTCCTTCTAGAAGATTCGAGAAAACGTTCATTTTTCCCACGTGTAAGCATTCTCGCACCCTACCTATAGAGAAACCTGCGAACCTCTTGCAACCTAGCTATGGTGCAACCTACGAGAATCAGGCATTCTTGCACCCTGCCTATATAGCAACCTGTGAACTTCCCTTTTTATAGGGTTTTTACAAAGGAAAATGCAACTTCTTTTCTCAGGAAAAGTTCTTCTCCCTTCCTTCTTCAGGAACTCAGGCCACTGACCCCTCTGAAGACTACATACAAGTTTACATCATTAATGGTCATAGGGATAACGAAAATAATATGTAACAGCAGTTCCCTTCTGGGAAACCACCACTGCCCTTTGTACCAGCGAAATGATGTTTCTTAGTCCTACTTGGCAGCGGTGCCCTTTCGGGAAACCACTGTTGTTGATTGTTCAAAAAAAAAGGTGTGCCATGTCGATGCCATGCAGGGTAGATACTATTGTCTAAAAATATATAAAATAACAAAAAAATCCGGCTAGCCTTCCCTGGCTACCTGTGAACCGAGTTAAATGTAAACATGGAAACAGATGAGAATTAGAAACCTGGACCGAGCCTAGCCCCGGTCTAGACACGTCACGCCTGTGACTTTCCCTTGTCACGGTTCGTCATTACCTGCTGAAGGTCTCGGAGGAAGTCCATCAACTTGTCTACTCGGCTCCAGCGATCGGTGTCTCTATTCTGCACGTCGAGCGTGATTATCTTGAGCTCCCTCAGGTCTTGTTTGATGTCGCTCAGGTCCCTTTGCAAGTTGCGCATGGTTTCCATGTCTAGTGCTCGATCTCGATACCCATCGCCTGGAGAGGTCGGGGAGGATGAGGAGGTGGAGGGGGAGAGGTCGGGGTGAGGTGGGTGGTGAGGGGGAGAAGGAGGAGGTAGAGGGCGACAAGGGGGGGAGGGAGGAGGAGGCACATAACCCAACGAATTTCCATAAAGGTCGAACCACTCGACCCTACAGCCGTAGGGGTTCAAGAGGGGAGAGATCCCAGTGATGGGGTCAATGAGGGGCTGAGCAGGGATGGGCGTTTCAATTGGGTCTAGGACGGGGAGAAGTTCTGCTACAGGAGGAGGAGGGTGAGGTGTCGCATCCACAAGGCCCAAGTCGGGAAAAAAATTCGCCCCAAGGGGATGTTCGTAAATGGCCACGTCAGCTGGTTGAATGGATGGGGGAAGCTCTGCCTCAAAGGGATGGTCGGGGTAGGTGGTTTTCTTCCCCTGGCCTCATACCAGGTGGCACCCTGTTTTGGTTTTCCCCTGGGGCGAGGCATGCCAAAAGCCAAATTCGAGCTTGGGGAGGAGATGAGGCTTGAGTTGGGAGCCCAAGGAAGGCTGCACCAGGGAGCGGAGAGTGAGTTTCTGAGCGAATTGTGCACCAGAGAGTGAGCAGGGAGATGATACACAGAGCACTTAGGAGAAGAGAGTGAGTGTATGAGTGAATTGTGCACCGGAGAGTGAGAAGGGAGATGATCAAATGAACCTGTAGAAACCCTGCACAACACCATGAAGTCGCCTGCATTCCAGAGCATCTGACTCGTGCGAATGTAGGTGCGTGTCGGATGAGTGAAGGGTGGCGGCGGTGTGCTGACAATCATGAGTTGATAGAGAGGGTGGGATGGGACTGGATGGGCATCAGGTGCCTGGTCGCCCGTCCATGTGGCCTCCCCGTGTCCTGGTTTCTTGATGGGCCTAGAAGCACCCCATCAGAGGGTTGATCCTTGGTTCTTGCTATGTTTCTGCAAGCAATGGTTGTGGGATGGGAGGGATTTGATGTGGGAGAGCACGCAAAAACACCCTCCTCTAGCTCGACTCCGATATTTGCCAGCATGTCGGCCACTTGATTCGTCGTTCTCCGAACGTGTGAGGGGTGAATTACCCGATGTGGTTAGAGAGTGGAACTAATTTTGATAAGCCCATTCATGAGTCTCTAGCTCGGAGAAATTTTCTTCAGGTTAGACCCATTAAGGAGATAGGCAAGGAGATTGATGAAAATTTGTGAATCCCCCTCAGCTATGATAGGAAATAGCTCTTGTTCTCTGGCCGCTTGTAGGCCACAGAGGAGTCCTGAAACTTCTGCAGTGTTGTTAATGTTGTGCCCGAGGTTGCCTACTACAATGTGTAGGATTTCCCCTTTGTTATTACGAATGACAACACTGTATCCTGGAGGTCCTGTATTCCCTCTAGAGGCCCCATTGAAGTTTAGTTTGTAGCACCCTATGGGTGGGGCTTCCTAGTGGGTGGAGCTATGCTTACATTGGAAAATGGAGGGGATCGTGGGGTGAAGGCTGAGCTTCCAGGTGTTAAGGATCAGACTCTCATTAGGGGGGAAATTAAGATCTTGAGTCGTCTAGGGGTGCAGGGAGATTGTTTCAAGGAGAGTGGAGTGGATTGTGGTCCAGACTTCATGCCATGTCCTGGTGATTGTTTGAAAGATTTGTTTGTTCCTTTCTTTCCAAATTGTCTAGATAATGAAACCCGGTAGCAATTACCAGATTTTGTTGAGGATTGGGGAATGGAAAGTTGTGCTTCTCCAGCCTGCTATTGTTTCCCGGAGTTCCGCTTGATTCATGTATGTGGTTCTCATGAGGCAAGCGTTGTGGTCCCAAATGCTCGAGCTGTAGGTGCACAGGTTTAGGAGATGATTCTAAGTCTCCTCCTCTGAACCACATAGATGGCACCTGGAAGGGACGATGAAGCCCCTTTTCCTGATGTTGTCCCAGGTGAGAATGTTGTTGTGTGCAACGAGCCAGAGGAAGGTGCTAATTTTCGGCCAGGATTTTATTTCCCAGATTTTGATCCAAATCTCTTCCTGTTGTAAGGAGTTGTGGCCTGCTCTCAGTAGGTATGCTTCTTGGATGTTGAAGGTGCATGTTGTAGAGTGTCCTCATATGAGGATGTAATTTCCATGCTGACTGAAAATTTTTCGTGAGTTGAGGTTTTCTTGTAGAGGTTGGAGGTTGAGATAAGTTGCGATGTTCAGGTCCGCATGGGAATTCTTCCAGGTGCGCCAGATTTCCCTTGGGCTATCTAGGGTCCAGTAATCCTTCACTTTGGTGAGACCTGCTTCAGTGGTGAAGGGAATGAAGGCGTTGATATTTGGATACGTGTTTAGGGATAGGAGTTGTTGCCAAGAATCACTCCAAAAAAGCATTAAAGATCCACTTTGCAATTCCTAGAAAGAGTGGTCTGTGATGAGTCCTCGATTGTTTCTGGCTACATTCTAGATGAGCGAGCCCTGGTAATGACCACTCCATCTGATGAGCTCCTTTTCAAGGAAGATGGTGGTGTATTTTTTCCTCCAGAGACGTGCCCAGAGGTCTTGGGGTCTCTTTAACTAGTGCCACCAAATTTTTTCACTGAGGACTTTATTGAGAATGGTTGGGTCTTTGAGGCCAAGTCCCCCTAAGATCTTTGGTTTGCAGACTTTTTGCCAACTTACCAAGGTAAATTTGCTCTGCTCTTTCGTGCCCTGCAAGAGAAATCTTTTTTGTATGTTTCTTAGAGTGCTAAAAATGAAATTTGGGGCGGCAAGGGAAGAAAAAGCGTAGACCGAGAGGGCATGAAGGATTGATTTCAGAAGTATGAGGCACCCAGGCAGATTGAGGCAGTGGAAGGTCCAGGAGGAGAGTTTCTTACGGAATTTGGAAATCAGGGATTCCCAGGAGGCATTTCTTAGTGGATTATCAATGAGGGGAATTCCCAAGTAAACAGAGGGGAGGGTACTGCGCGTAAAGCCCGGGAGTTGAGTGAGGTGGTTTTGGATCTCGGGAGGCATATTGAAGAAGAAAAATTTGGATTTGGTCATGTTCACCTCCATGCTCGAGGCTTCGCGGAAGAGGTTGATGATGGATTTGAAACGTTGGGCTTCTCTGGCGGTATAAAGTCCCATGAGAAGAATGTCATCCATGAATTGGCTATGGGATATAGGGGAGGAGATTCCATGGGGAGTGAGGCCGAAGAGAGACTTATCAGTGATGGCCACCTTGATAGTACGACTTAGTCCTTCTGCCATAAGGATGAAAAGGAAGGGCAAGAGTGGGTCGCCTTGCCTCATTCCTCATGAGGGGGAGAAAGGCTTCATCGGAACACCGTTGATGAGAATGGAGAACAGGGTTGAGGAAGTAAGATTGGCAATCCAGGAGACCCATGTAGGATCAAATCCAAAGGCAATGAGGTTTGATCTCAAGTAGCTCCAACTTAACTTATCAAAGGCTTTAGAGAGATCCAGTTTTAGGAGCATACCTTGAGTTTTAGTTGAGTGTAGTGAGTGAATGATTTCATGGGCCAGGATGACGCTATCCAGGATTTGTCTACCTTCCACATAACCAAACTGTTACGAAGAGATAAGGAATGGAAGGATAGGTTTGATGTGAGTTGCGATGATTTTCGTTAGGAGTTTGTAGATGACGTTGCAAAGGGAAATAGGTCGGAAGTGCGAGGGAGAGGTGTTATTGTTTTCCTTTTGTATGAGGGTGAGAAAGGTCGCATTGAGGACTTGAAGAACCTTCCTGGAGCATCTGGAGTCTTCGATGATTTCCTAAACATCTTCTCGAATGATGCTACAACAGTAGTGAAAAAAGTTTGAGGTGAAACCATCTGGTCCTAGAGCTTTGCCCAATGGGGTATCCCTAAGAGATTGGTCAACCTCCTCCTGAGTGATTAGTCTCATGAGTGCCTCATTCTGCTCTTTGGTGACCTCCTTGGGGATGTTTCTGAGAATTGCATCGATGGCTTGCTTTCTGTCGATCGGGGGTTCCGCTAAAAGATTTTTGTAGTAGGAAAGCAACTCTTTTTCTATGTCTGCGTGTTGTTGAATTTCGGTTCCTTGTTTTGAGACTAGATGGCTAATGCGGTTGGAGTGTCGACATTGAACCATGGAATTGTGGAAGAATTTGGTGTTTTTCCCCCCTCTTTTAGCCATTGGTTGCAGGATTTTTGTCTCCATAGAATCTCTTCCTGCATCATTCTTTCTGCGATCTGGTTTCTTAGTAGAATCTCTTGCGCCTTTAGGGAGTTTGTCAGTCCTTGAGATCGAATATGATGTTGAAGAGTTTTCATTTGTTGATTAAGAATTACCTGCACTAGCAAGATGTTGCCAAAGCTGGACTTGTTCTAAGATTTGAGTTGAAGCTTGAGGTTTTTGAGCCTCTATTGAAATCTGTACATCGAGGTTCCTGTTTGAGTGGTCACCTCATCCCACCATCGCTAAATGTTTTCTTGGAAGTCTGGGTGTGTTAACTAAAAAATTTCAAAGCGGAAGGGTTTTCTGCCTGGGTTTCCTTCAATGTTGAGAGTCAGTAATATCGGCCAATGGTCCGACCCCGGGGTGTCGATGATCATGGAATTCCAGGCTAGATTGTCCAATATTATGGATTTTGAAATGAGGAAGAAATCTAATCTGTTGGAGACATGATGAGCCCCCGAGCATCTGTTGGACTAAGTGAAGGGCCCATTGTCCGTGCTAGCGTCAATAAGTTTCAGTAGGCCAATGGTATGATTGAAAAGCTCACTGTCATTACCCAAGGTTTGAGTGCCCCCCTTTTTTTCCTCCAGACCTGTGATCATGTTAAAGTCTCCTCCAAGGATCCAGCGTTGGGATCTAATGTGGTTGCCTATCCAGTCCAGATGGTGGAGGAAGGCTTTCTTGTCTCCTGGTCGAGGAGGTCCATAGAAGTTTGTGATTTAGCCCTATTTGTTTGAGCCAATGAGGCTGAAGGAGGTTGTGATGGTCCATTTGGAAGTGAAGAAGGCATTCAGTAGTACCGTGTTTGGATTCCAGAGTATGGCTAGGTCGCCCACTGCCCCTATGGCATCCACTGCCACTTGTTGAGCTTACTTCCAATGTTTTTGAAGAGTGGAAGAAGCTTCCTCTCCTGCACACTTTATTTCTTGCAGGAGAAATATGTCTGGTTGATCCTTCCTGATTCTCTCTTTGAGAAGACCTTGTTTTCTCTTGGCGTTGAGACCCCTTATATTCCAGGATGTTATATTCATGAGGATGATGGGGGTTGGAGGGGAGGGAATTTTTCCGAGACCAAATGAATTTGTCCTGAGTTGACGAGGAAGTTTCCAACATCTTGAATGCGTTTGTGTTTTGGTTTTCATCCTCTCTTTTTCTCATCTTTTGTGGGTTTTTGTTGTTCCTTCGAGGTGCCTTTTTGGATTCCTAGATTCGAGCTGGCACAGGCTAATCCTCCTGTCGAGGAGTTGAGGAAGACTTTGTGTACCTTGCGCAGTTGATCTGGTGGGATGGTGTATAGTTGTTGCTTGTGATAGGATAGTTCGAGATGTGCCATATCTATACCTGCTAGCTCCTAATCCTCCAGGTCAAAATTTGGATCTCCTATATCGAATCTGAGGTTTTCTGGGAGAGAGGGTTCGATGATAGCAGGTTGCGAAGGGTCAAAGACAGTGTGGTCGGGATTGTTGGGGTTTTTTCCGGTCGTTGGGGTTGTATCCGATGTATCCGATGTGTTTTGAAGGGATTCAAAGGAGTTTTTGGTGGGGGTCTGAGGTGGGGATTTTTTGGCTGGGTATCTTCGTCGATCCATGACTTGGGTGAAGTCATCCTTGGATTTGTCAGGGTCTTCCGGAGGAGGTTTGGTAGGGTTATTTAAAGGGAATTCTCGAAAGAGATGCCCATGTTCGTGGCATTTGCGACAACGAAAGGGAATATGCTCATAGTTAAGGGTTTGGGACCATTCTTCATCTTGGTAATCGAGGGTGATGGCTCTGGGGAGGCATTTAGAGATATTCAAATAAACACAAATGTGAGCATAAGTAGTATACCTTCATTGTCTTGTTGCCTCTGAGGCTTTGACATAGGTTCCGATGGTGTTGCCAATTCCTACCAAGATCTCTTCAAGCCAGAACTCCTGTGGGAGAGAGTATAACCGCAACCAGACCGAGGAATATGTGAAGTCTTCCTTTTCTGGGTTGAATCTCTCCGTCCAGAAGTGGAGGAAGAGGCATGTCGAGTTGTAGAAGTACGGACCTCCTTCGAAGATTCGATTTCTATCCTCCAGGTTATGCAGTATTATTGTAAAGAAGCCTTTTGATCCAAGTTGGAGGTCATAGTGACCCTTAGGCTTCCACCAGTGCTGAATCCATTTGACCAGGTCTTTTTCTGAGGGCCATAGCCCCAAAAATTTCCTTATCAAAGAAAAATCTCTCATGTATTGTTTATGATCTTATATTCTTGGAGAGCTGATAATATATTTGGGGGTGATCGGGGCTTGCAGAATGCATTTGTCGGGTTCCCAGGTGTGAGTAGTTTTCAGGTGACTAGTTTCTGGATCGATTTCCATCGACTTCTCCTTCGACATTTCTTCCTCCAAGATTATCTGTCGCATTCCTTCTGGAAGTTCGAAGGGAGGGCATTTGAAATTGTTGGGGCCGTGCTCCTTGGCCGTGATAGTGTTGTAGGAGGGGGTTGAGTGGACCCCTCCCTCGGTTTCAATGAGATCAACAGTTGAAGTACATGCGGCTGGGTACGAGGCTGAAACCCTAGCGCAACGATTTCCACCGTGATTAATTATAACACCCATTTTAATACCCATTCAAATGATGCATTGAATTGAAATGGTAGAGTACTACTTAACATTTTCTTTTAAAACATGGGAAATTTTGTAGGGTGACCTACATTGGAATAATATTATTTGTCTTTTAAAAAATTACTTTGGAAATTATTAATAAGAATATATTATTATTTGAAGTTAAAAAATGGACAATTTTTTTTTTTTAGATAAGTTTATTTTTTTTAATGAAACAAATTTCTACCTTGATTTATAATCAAAATTCTCATCAATAATGTGGAACTTTAAACTTAGATAAAATTCTTATTAAATTTGGAAAAAAAATTAACAGAAAAATAATTGAGCTTGTCTACTTTTTAACTTACTCTTTACAAATTTATAGCATAATTTTAACATTGAAACGAAAATGTAAAGACTCAAAACTTGTTTAAAGCTTTCTTGAACTTTTAACCATCAAGATTGATTGAATACTTTATTTGGACAATGTAAATTAATAACCTTATATATTCTTGAAGTTTTAACCATCAACATTGATTGAACACTTTATTTACACAATGTGAATTAATAACCTTATTGCACCAAGAGAATTGAGGTGTTTTACAACCCAGTATGAGGGAGATGTTGTCATGTTAGCGTGATGTTAGATTAGATAATATTTACATTAAAAAAATTAAAAATAAAGGCAGCTCAACTAAAAAAAATAAATAACTACCTAAGTACATATTTACATAATAATATATAAATTAAAATTTACACAATAATAAATTTGATCCCTATAGATACTTGATATATCCAAATTTAAGCAACTATGCTCAGAGGTAGGGTTTACACAATTCCCTAGGGTTATCTAGATGACTGCATAACAGACCCCTGTATGTAGCTTCAGACCCCCATACAATTCGGACTTGAGAACATGGAACAATTTTATGCATAGAAGGCCACATATGCCACCGTGGAGTGACTCTATTAGTTCATGGATAGAATTTTTGTCTCTACAGCAATTCTAGCCAGCGTGGCGAGGTTATAGGTCTTGATGGCCTCAAATATAGATCTATCCTGGGATGACGAGTATGATCTATGGGAAAAATATGGTCTCTTTCTCATGGATGAGACTTACAACCTCATGTATGATTTCCAACGATAGGTGGTGGATCCTCTGATGAAATTTCCCTCAACTACAGTGAAGTCTACTTATTCGTCCCATCACCACACACTAGTTGACGTCAGTGCCATTACTCCAGCCTTTAACTCCTTCCCAAATTTTTGACAGGTGCCTCCCTTAGCTAGTAGTTCACGTCCACCTAGCATTATTCACATGCCCGACACGAGCCCTACTGTTGTTCGTCACCATAGATTTAACCTTCGCGCAAACTCCTCCTTTATTCCTCTCACCTCTGATCCTTTACCTTTCTTTGTTTCCCCTCCATCGAATATAGTTACCGAGTAATCTCGAATACATAGTAAAGGACCAAGACACAATAGATATGTCAGTGTTTATGCACGTCTTAATCGTAAGAAAAAATCTTGGATGGTGCGCGAAGATAAGCCTAGTTGTGTTCTCGGCCGAGATATTTCTATGGACAGAGTGATAGGCCTCTCGGAGAAAGCACGCTTGTGGGTAAGTTCTTTTATGTCAGGATGAATATACGACAACTTTCTGAATGGATTTTAAGTTTCTGGAAGCCCATTCTTGGCTATTGTCCTAGGTTCAGTTTACCGTCAAACCATTGGATGGTTTTCCACTTTCTTTCTGAAAGTGATCTACTATGTATTTTGGGTTCGCCATGGATTTTTGGTAAATTCCTTTTAATGTTGAAAAGGTGGTTCCTTGGATTCAACCCTTTCCCAGAAAACTTCTCGAAATGAAGCTTTTGGATGCTTCTTCCATATTTTCCGATAGAATTATGTTCCATCAAGATCTTTGAGGCAATTGCAAATTCTGTTGGTAAGTTTATTTACTTTGAAGAACTTTCTCTCTGAATGCATAACAAGAGTTTAGTTTGGATCCTGGTCAAATGAGACCTAGACAAAGGTCTGCTAGATGTTATAGAAATCACCATCGGGGATACCCATTTCTTGCAAGCTGTCGAATTTTGGAAGGAACCTTTCTGGTGTCATTTCTGTTGGCAAACAGACCATATTAAGTCTAAATGTTTGGCTTCCAAGATGTGTTCTCATAGACTTGAACCTTCTATGACAGATTTTGAATCAACTGAAGTTTCAGGCTCGAGCCCTTTCGATAAAGACTCTTTTCTAGGTAAGATGCATTATTTTTTCCCCTCCTTCAACAAACTTTCTTCGGTTGAGCTTGATTATATGAAATTTAATGAAAGGTGGGTACTTGATATATTTGGAGACTTCTAGGCCCTACTCATGAAAACATTTGATAATTTGATCGTTAATCTTGATTTGCGACCCTTTGGTTTAGACCAGGACAGTCCTGGAGATACGCATACAACCCCCCCTCCTGATGTTACTCCTTTGGATGCTGCGACCCACTGTTTAATGGACCCTGATGCTGCTCCTTTGGAATGTCATCCTAGAACACTCTCTTTCCCTGTCTCTGGTGATCTTCACACTAAGGAAAAGGATGCAACTGTTATCCCTCCCAACCATATTCCTAGATCTATGGAATCCTTATCTCCAAAACCCCTACTAGTTTCTAACCACTCTACTCTTCTACCCTCTTCTTCACTTCGATCTAACGTCACCATCCAAAAAAAATCCATAGCCCGACTTTCTAAAGCTCCTCCAGGAGAAACAGAGGGAGGTTTAGCATCTTTCGGTGAATTAGCCCCCAATATCCTAGACCTTGATTGTTCACAGTCCTCAAATCTCCCTGTTTCCATGGAATTTAATAATGTTTTGACCTCCTCATCAGCCCTTAGAGCAAGCCATTCATCCACCCTAGTTTCCATATGATCATCCTTTCCCTCAATATTAGAGGTTTTGGGGGACCCTTAAACTTGCTTCCCTCAAAGCACTACTATCATAGATTAACTTTAGTAAACAGTGACAAGGAAAAAATAATTTTCCTCCAATGTGTTCTTGCTTGGAATGTTGTGGCTCTGGATCCATGTGGTCATTCTGGTGGTTTGCTAAGTGGTTGGAACCCATCATGTGCTGAGCTCTATGCATTTTATACCCTTGCAGGTATTTATCTGGAAGGAAGATTTAAGCATTCAACAGATAAAGTTAAGATGCTCAATTGTTACTCTCCCTATAAATATAGGGAACATTTATGGCTCCCTATAAAGAGAGGGAACACTTATAGCTCCCTATTATTCAATCTGGATTATTGAATGAAGAAGGAATTATAGTGGGTGGAGATCTCAATTTCACCCTATCTACGAGGGAAGTGTGGGGAGCTTCGACCATAATTGACCCTCTCTCAAACTTATTCACAAACCTTATTCATTCCTGGATGTTCATACAACTAAATTAACACCTACTTGGCAGAATGGTAGAGCAGGTTCCATTGGTATAGAGAAAAGACTGGATCGCTTCCTCCTTGATGATTCTCTACTTAGCAGCAGTAGCAAGATTAGATCTTTGGTTATCAACTCAACCATCTCGGACCATAATCTGATTTTCCTCCAACTAGACTCCTTCTCCAAGAAATCTTCTCCACCTTTTAAATTCAATACTACATGGATCAAGGATCAAGATTTTTCTTCCCTTATAAAGCAGACACATATCTCTATGAATCACTGGTCAGAGTCCTCCTCTATACAACTTATGTGTTCAAAATTAAAGAACTTAAAGAATGTGATGATTCTATGGAAGAGAGATAAGAAAGAACGGTTACAATCTGATCTATTTCAAATTGAATCTAAGATGGCATAAATCTTTGATAAGTGTCTGAAACAAATTTTTGATCAAGTTGATCTGGACATCCTTAGGGAACTGAAGCGGAAAAAAGAAATGATACTCGTTGTTAAAGAAGATACTTGGCGACTCAGAAGTAGAGCTATCTGGCTCAACAGTGGTGAAAGAACACTAAATTTTTCCATAAATAAGCCACTTTGAGGAGAACACAGAATGTTATTTGGGATATAGAAGATGAAACAGGTGTCCTTCATTCATCTGAGTTTGAGATAAAAAATAATTTCATTGAAGCACTTCAAAAACCAATACAGATCGATTGAGGCAGAGGATACTCATAGCCAGATCAAGGTACTTAAACATATGCCAAAATTATTCAATGAATCAGATAGTAATGAGATCTACAGAGCATTCACACTTGAAGAAGTTAAGGAAACTGTCTACACTATCCCTAAGGACAAAAGCACAGGCCCTTATGGCTGGACACAAGAAATTTTTATGTCTTTCTTTGAGATCTTGGGGAAGGATCTTCATAAGGCCGTTGAAGAATCCAGATGTTATGGTTTTATTCTGGATTCCCTCAATTCCACCTTCTTCACACTTATTTCCAAAGTAAATAAACCGGTAAATTTTCACAACTTCAGGCCAATTGCATTGTAATTTTGTACACAAAGTCATTTCTAAAATTATTGCTACAAGGATGAAAACAAAAATGGCAGCTTGTATCTCTCATGAGAAGTTTGGTTTCTTAAAGGATCGATTAATCTTCGATGTTGTTGGCATAGCATAAGAATGTTTACACTCTTCTAAGACAAAGAAGCTAAGCAACCTTATTCTCAAGTTGGGTCTGAAAAAAGCATATGATAAGGTGAGCTGGAAATTTCTCAGGTTGTTGTTAACTCAGATCGGATTAAATTGGGAGGTTACCCAATGGATTATGGCTTTTATTACCTCAATTAATATGGAAGTTTTAATTAATGGTTCCCAATTTTTTTAAAAGTTATCGTGGACTCCGTCAGGGTTGTCCCCTTTCTCCTCTACTATTTCTTCTGGTTGTAGAATGTCTTAGTAGATTGTTGAAGAAAGTTGTTGAATAAGGGACCTTTCACGGCCTAAAATTTTCCACAACAAACATTGTGTCATATCTTCTCTTCGTAGATGATGTCTTAATTCTTGGGGGAGGGAATTATAAAGACTGATTGGAATTCAAATCTATCTTATCTATTTTTTGTACAGCCTCGGGTATGGATGTAAACTGTCAAAAATCAGTTTTTCTAGCACAGAACATTGAACCCAGTATTAAACAAAAAACACTCTTAGATTTCAACATATAGTTCATCAACCTCGAGGAAGGTATGAAATATTTAGGGTTTTATTTAAAACCAAATGGCTACAGATTAATGGATTGGAATTGGTTGATTGAGAAGATAGAAAAAATAATTAGCAATTGGACTTTTCGATGGCTCTCTTTAGGTGGAAGATTGGTCTTAGTGAAAGTTGTTCTACAAATTATTCTTGTGTATTGGCTCAGTTTAGCGAAGGTTCCTACCTTTACTTTGCACAAAATACAACAACTTATGGAAAAAAAATTATGGAGTGGAGCTAAAAAATCTATAGGTTTTCACTTATCCAAATGGAAAAACATTGCCAATCCAAAAGAAAATGGTGGATAGGGTATAAGAAACATTTTTTGGTTTTCCAAATCATTGGCTGCTAAATCATGTTGGAGAGGACTATTTGGTAATAGTTTGTGGAACCAAATCCTTAATGGTAAATATTTTAAAGGAGTCGACTTGACCTCCTGGTTATGAAAAGAAGACTGTAAGTTCCCTAATGCCTCTATATTCTGGAAAACATTTATGATCTCTTTGCATATCGTTAAACAATGGTTGGCTTGGACAATAGGGTGTGGAAATCAAGTTATAATTGGAAAGGATCCTTTCATTAGAGATAATTCTTCATATAAGATTTCAGCATCCTTAACACAACACCTCAACAATCAATGTATCTATACCATTGCTCAACCAGCCTTACCAAACACACTAAGCTCTTCACAAAGTTGGATAGATGCCAACCAACTTGGATTATCAGGAGAATTGACAATTGAATGGCATAGTTACATTGCAAATTTGAAAAGTAGTGGAGTTACACTTAATAATTCAAAATGACAACATTGTTTGGTCATGGAACATGGCTTTAGGAATACTTACTGGTGACCTAGCATATCAATGCATTGCTAGCAATTATCAAAATGGAATTTCTAGATGGTGGTATAAGTCTATATGGAGAGTTAATATACCAAGTAAAATTATTTGTTTCATGTGGTTGTGCTTGAAAGACTGTATCATCACTGGTGAAAATTTTAGGAAATGGAGAGGCATTAGACCTTCTGTATGCAGTCTCTGTCTCAAGGATGATGAGACAACAACCCATCTGCTCATTCATTGTGAATCCACTCAATACATTTGGAAAGAAATATTAAACTCCCTCAATTTTTCAGATTCCTGGATGCATTCCACTTTCGAAGGAAATTTGTTGCATTGGTTTACACAATATCGAAGGATGATATATAATCTGTTTTTGGTAAATTGGGGAATATGGAAGTACATGAACAAAATCTTATTTGAGAACTGGAAAAGAGAGGACTCCAGAACAATTTCCAAATTTTTTCTTGATATTAAAGAATATAAAGGAGTAGGAGAAGTGGACAAAGTGGATTATATCCTAAATAATACTATAGGAGTGGATTATATCCTAAAGGAGTCTCGGCCCCGCAATATCATTGTTTCTCTAGGGGGTCATATCTACAGAATACCAGAGGTAGTTCTGACTATTTTTCCACCTAAAAAGTGTCGCAAGGTAGTATCTCATACTGCAAAATTAGCTTCTTCACAATCTGTGCAAAAGGGGAACAAAAGGACACTGCAACCACTACAACCTCGCTCCAAGCACCTTCTATCTAATAGAAGCAGGTCGACAAGATTGCAGCAAAGCACACAGATTCCTTCTGCACACCGTCCTCTCGTGTACCTTGACTTGTTGAACAGCCTCAGCCTCAACAAGTTTGTTATAGACTTCCACAAACTGAGCAACGCGACGTCTCCAACAAGGCAAGAAGCTTACCAAGATTCAGATTCAGCAAACGTTTTTTCCTCTCCCCCGGGCACTCAACGCAATGGATACTATTGCTTCTTAAGGAGGGAGGATTGATCCAGGTGGATATCGGTGGCCACCCACATTTTCCAACCATCTCAAAACATTTTTCTAGCAATTTTGGTAATTTACTATTTTTAGCAGTTTTTAACTTCCGAGGCCATTTTGAGGCCCTAAACGACTTTTTTGGGAAAACGGGGAGTAGTATGGAAGTTCCTTCATTATTTCCTCCAAAATTAATCTCCTTGAAAATACCTTTCCAATGGGCTATCATGCACCTAAAACAAAGATCGTATGCAAAAGTTACGACCCCGGGAAGTTGATGTACTAACTTACCCAAACGGGGCCCACATGAATTTTGGCGTTTCATCTCCTAGGGTTAGGTTTTTGGATGTCTAGAGTTTGTGGCATTCCTTTTTATTATAGAAAGGCCTTCAAAGCCTCATTTTAATCATCTTCTTGCAAATGCGAGTAGCCGTCACATCTCTTCTCAAAGATAAGTTTCCACCATTCTAGCGAGTCTTTCACTCTGTATTTTTACAGTCTTTGTACATTTCTTTCATTAATAGAAATTGTGTATTATTGTATCTCTGTGTTTATGGTTGCATCTCTAATACATTTCTATTATATTTTTGGATATCCACGATATCTTTGTTCATTTCTTTATTATATCTCCGCTCTCATTTCGTGCCAAAAATAATCTGGATCATCAATACATAAATCGTTATTTGCACAAGACCCATTGTTATACTCTAGTGTAAAATTTTATTTGATCAAAAAGTCTAGGTCATATTTTAGTTCATGGTTGTAAAGCCAAAATTCAAGGGACCAATGATTATTATGAAGACAATGTAAGGTAAAGGAAAGTTGGGATGGGAGTTCAGGCTATCTCTTATTTTGAATAAGAAGGATTCTAACAATATCATTTATTCTAGTAAATCCATTTGTATTCAAATGTAAGAGATCATACTTATAGGAAATGCTTCCATCCTAACCTTAGTATCTTTATAGTTCATGTCTCTGTATATTAGGGAAAGGTATGATTAATGATTAACCTTTCAAATCCTCTCTAACAACATGGGAATTCTACATAATAATTTTATGTCAAACTGAGATAACCATTGCTTAAGCCAAAAATTCATATTATTTAGTGAAAAGAAATTAAACAACTAACTATGTAATAAAAGAAGCTAAAATGAGAAATAACTTACAAGAAAGCACCTAATATGTATAGATTTATGGTCTTGAGGACCAACTTGCTAAAGTAAACCAATTTTCAAATTGAATAGAGAAACCGATTTTATAAAGCATGAGAATAATTTAAAACAACCAAGTTATTTCTAAACTAGACTACAATTGTAGAATAAAGTTACTCTACATCCTACTCTAACCACCAAAAAGCATAAATCAAGTAAATTAATAATGCCAGTGTAACCATTCATGTAGTGGTTCATGCACGTAATATGATTCTCACATTGAGTGGGAAAATGAGTATGATGCAAATTGATCTGAGATAGGGTACGACCTAAAAGTGGTTCCCTCTTGATAAAAATTTTAAATGAACACTTTTGGGTTTGATATTTAGAAACCTAACTAAGATATGATTGCATCCACAATGCCACCACATCAAACACTTAATCTAAAAGTTTAAATTTTATATATGTATAGGGACTAAAATCAAATTAGCTCTAAAACTAATAAGGAATTCTTAACCAATAAGAATGATAGGTTTGTCTTTCTCCTCTCTTCATAGCTCATCATTTTAAAATAACCTTTAGAACGAATTTTTGTTTTCAGACAATTCTGAATTTTCCTCTGGACTTATCATTTGAGCTTATGCATGAATGATATATTATAAGAGTTTACCTTTGCAAATGTGTATATATCTCCACCATTCATCTAGGAATCTAGTAAATGTATGATATTGAAAAAATCATCACTTAAATTCACAACTACCTCCATTCTATTATTAAAATACGATGGTGAATGGAAAGCATTTAATATTATTATCCATGTAATCTTTTGATCTACAATAACAATGCTCGGGAAATTAAAAAGAACAAGAAAACATGAATACTATCATTAAAACTGAGAGAAAAAGATGATGGTGAATGGAAACTATTTAATATTCTTATCCATATAATCATATATAGATGTTTGTTATTACATGGTTTGAATAGGTCAAGCTAAAATGAGCTTCTAATAGCCAGTTAGCCAGATCTTATCAACTACTTCTTTGGGACTTGAGCCCAGCTATTCTTCTCCTCCAATAAGCTGAGAGAGTGTGCCTTCCAATAATCCAGTTGGATGAGGGTGTGTGCCTTCCTTTAGATTCATGTGGATGTCTATTGGGTTTCCCAATTCCTCCATGTTTAAGCCTAAAAGTGTCCCCACATCCATCAACAAATGAGGAAAATGCTTGTGCATGATAGTTTCTGAAAACCATTTATCCTAAGTAGTAATTTGTCATGTGTGCCCAACAAGGTAAGAGGTATCGTTCTTATTTAATGTGGTGGTATGGTGAGTGTCAAGTAAGGTGTCTTGGAGCAAGGAAGGATGGAAATCAAGGATGAACTCGACAAGATGAGCGATTTTAACATTATCTTGCATCAATGGGGATTCATAGCATTTTAGACTGTTCACATTCGGGTAACATCATGAAGGTGGGTAACACTTTTGTGAGAATGGGGGTGGAACAATTGTTAGAATCACTTTTTCGGCCGAAGTTTTTAACTTTTCAGTCGAAAACACACACTTAATTTCACCACATCATGAGTGCCTAGTTGGGGTGGAAATTCAAGGAGATAAGTATTGTCCCCAATCTATTGGAGAACAGTATAAGGGCCATATTGGAGGGCCTTACCATGCAAAATGGTGGTCAACAACAGACTAAACATTGTGACAGATGAAATGAATGACAATGTCATAACTAAGGATTGTGTAATTGTGTGTCTTGTCTTATTTGAATATTTGTTTTTGGTAACGACAACTCCAATCATAGGAAATGGATAAGCTTGCCAAGAAACAAAAAATATGAATCCACGAAAGAAAATAAGTCGAACCACCAGAGAAGTATATAGAAAAATCGAAATGAAATAGGAAATCCTTGAAATATAGCCAAAGTCTCCTTGAATTTGTTCCCAAGCCACAGACACCACACTAGGAGTCATTACAAATAAGAAAAAAAAAGGATGAAGTTAATTCAGAAGAGCCTCATTTGGGGGTAATCTCCAGTAAAGTGTCACAAAGAGTACCAAGTAATGGGTCAGGCCCACAACAAAGAAAAAAATATCTCCCTCATTCCATCCAGTTATTGCTCCAAGCACTACCCCAACAAAGTTCCCAACAATTGCCAAATAGTTTGAAGGATTAGCTACTTTGGATAACCTTTTACTACCTCATGACATCCACTACTCTTATATATTAAGTTCCAAACAAAGTATAGTGGCCCTAAAAACACACCATATAAAATGATGTAGAACACCTAAGAGCCAAGAACATATAATCTACCCATGGTACAAAGAAGAAATTCACTTGAAATGGATGATCATATTCACGCCAAACAACTTCAAAGTAAAATATGCACTTCAATGTATATACCACAAAAATTGTAATTTGTGTTGCTCATCCCACACACCACAACCCTAGGTTGACAATATCATGAACATGTAAAAACTCCATAAATGGTGTTTGCACAAGTGTTTTCCAAAGAACGACTTGATTTCCAGCACCAAGACACATACCAAAGCATCATATTGGAAATCACAGAAGAAATGACCATTGTTTGTTAGTTGGGAGAACCAAATAGTATGAATCCCTAATATTATCTAACTCAAGACCCTATAGAGAATCAAAATAGCATCCAACAGGAAAAGATTCAATCTCATGCACTCTTGGGTTAATTGCTTCATTATCTCTTTATTTTGTCTTTCCACGAAAGCGAGAAACATGACGTTCAACCTTTCAATATCTTGTCTTGAAATAACCATAGCTTCCATCCTCCACTTTGTTACCACCATCATGTCTATCACCAAGAGCATTAGGAACCATTCCATTGGCCATTGCTTTGACATATGAGTTTCATTTACGTATGTGTTGTGAAAACAACTTCGCTTGTTTCCATGATTGTTTTTTAGCAAAGTTGAAGGACATATTCAAATAATTTTGGGTTATTGGCACCTATGGATCTTTACCAAAATTCTGAGCTTGAAAAGGAACTTTCTTTGATTGCTCCATCTAAAATTTGACAGGTGAATATGGCATGCTAATTGAAATTACATTGGTAAGTGAATATTGGCATACTAATTGAAGGGGAAGTGACCAAATATGAATGAAGGGTGTGAGAGGGGTTGTATGGTTGAAGAGGAAACACCAGATAGAGGGAAATGGATTTGTTGAGTCTGATTTTGTGAACAACAGGTTGTCCAAAAAGTAATGCAAGGGATTTGAGAGAGGATGAGGTGAGGACATAGGTACATCCATATTTCTAAAGATGATATTGATGATTGTGAGAATAGTATATAGCGTAACGGAGTTCCTGATAGGGAATAACAAGAAGCACATATGCGAAATCCAAATGAGACGCATTACAAAGAACAATATCATAGAAAGGGTCGATTGAAAAAGTAATGGCACAACGTTGGGTCACAATCACATGAGGACCATGCTTCTAAACCCAACCCAATTTGTAGGGTGCCATATGAGGGGTAGTAGGAAGCACCAAATGTCACAACAAATCCTGAGAAGCCAAATTCGTTTTTCTACCATTGTTGAGGATGAGAGTGTCCAGGGATTACCTTGTTTGGAAATTGTGATTAAACAAAGGTGTTGGTGAAGAAGTTTGGGGATCAATGGCCACGAGCATGAGATATGGGTTCGATTCCATAGGATTCTCCAAGGTGATCAACTTAGGGGGGTGATGTGCTCGAGAAGGACTCACAAGCATAAGTGAATAGATTCTTGACAGGTTTCTCATTACGAAGAACATGACATTCAACTGAGGAGTGAAACTGAGATTTGTGATAAGAACACCATTTGCTAGGCTTGGGAGAGGTAGGAGAGTCAGGAGAAGAAGGAGGTGATGAAGGGCTAGTTTGTATAGAGGATATTGAAGGTGAAGAGAGATATTCTGTTCCACAACCAAGGATTGAATAAAGGCCATATCTAATGAATAGATTTCAAATAAATCAACCTCTTTGTGTAACAATAATAAAAGACCGGAATTAAATTTAACAATGAGTACCTCTTCCAAATATTGAATCTATAGTTGAATGTGAAGCTTACTAAAATCATCAATGTATATTTCAATTAATTGGACTAAGAGTTGATGATGTTGCAATGAGTGATATAGGAGAGTCTGACGACACCTAAGGGGATAGAATCGATTCCACAACACTTAACAAAAGGCATCCCAAGAACCAATAGGCGGAGGGGGGATATAATGAAATACCGAGTGTTGGGCATGTGTTATATTATTTTCATGGTTAAAAATAGTGTCTACATTGCATCGAGTGCGTAGGGGGGTAAGAGGGGGGCTCTCACCCCCGAAGAAAAAAAAACTGTGATTTTTTTTTCCGTTTTTGGGTTGTTTTTTTGCGTGCATTTTTGGGCGATTTTTATACACATGGTTTTAGCCGATGGTTTTCTATTTCCGGTTAAGGAATTAGGGTTTTTGACTAATCCGATTTATTCGATCAGGTTTTTGGATGCTACGAGATCCTATATGTATATCTTTTTGTAAACAATGTAGGTGAAGATGAATATAGAATATGCTGGCTTTCTTGGTTTGGGTTTCTAGGGGAAAAATCTATGTGTAATGTGTGTATTTTTCATTGTATATTTTTTGTTCTTTTATTGAAAATATGTTTGCAGTAAATAATTGTACAAGGTTAAAATATACACCAAGTCTACCACCAGAGAGTGGGTATTCATTTGGGTGTCCCACTATGCTTGAGAAACCCCTTCCATTTGCAAACTTGCTATCTATAGCTTCTCTTCTTATGCCATTCTTAGGCAGGTCTTGAAATAAATGCATAAACTACGTACCTAGGAATGAATGTCCTCCATTCATATGCCATGAAAGCTTAGGTAGCTGGAAATGAGTACCCAACTTCATACGTGCTTAGGATCTCTACTGGAGTTGCATGAGTTCATTTAGAGAAAGAGGCAGGTATTGAATCAAAGAATATTTCCGAGATGTAGAATCCTCAGGGGAGCGCTCTCTACAAGGAGGCATTATCTTCATATACTGAAGAAACCAAGAAATAAGAATGGAGAGTGCACTAAAAACATCATATCGAGGGTGTTGGAGCCCAAGAGGGAGGGAAAAACATGAAGCACACTGTCTGGAGAAAACCCTAGTGGACTATCCATTGGATTTGGATATGGATCAAGAGCTATATATGGATGTAAAATCATGGATCCAAAACTTTGGATCTAGATCCAACCCTTTGGAACCCAAAGGGGAGGGTGGACTAGCAAACCCCATCCATGTACATGCTGAGAAGGAACGCTCAAAGAGAGGGGAGGGAATGGAAAACCCTAGCGCACCCTGGCACTAACTGGAGAAGAGGGGGGGAATGGAAGATCCCCACAACCAAAAAATTAATCAATGGAGGGTGAGAGAAACCCTACTGCCCTACATTGGAAGATATGGAGGGCAAGATAAGCCCTGGACTCACCTCTGAAGCTAAAAATCACCAAAAAGTACTAGGAAATGGAGGTTTGGAGCAAACCCTAGCACACTGCCTGAGAAATGGAGGGTGGAACCACCCCTAGCGCACCTATGGATCTAAATACTGGGTGAGTGCAGACACTAGAAACCCATAAAAATAAAATAAAATTATATATGAAACTCACTGGAGTATAAGCATCTCATATCGATTCTCTAATACCATTTTATCTACAATAGCAATTCTCAGGAAATTAACTAGAAGAGGAAAACATGAATAATATCACCAAAACTGAGAGAAAAATGAACATCGCTTTATTTATAATACGCAACAGTCTTATATAGATGCATGTTATTACATGATGGTTTGAATAGGTCAAGCTACAACTAGCTTCTAATATCTAGTTAGCTAGATTTGATCAACTACTTCCTTAGGACTTGAGCCCATTTGTTCTTCTCCTCCAATAAGCTCAGAGAGTGTGCCTTCCAAAAATCCAGCTGGTTAAGGGTGTGCACCTTCCTTGGGATTCACATGGATGTCTATTGGTTTCCCATATTTACTTCTTGAATCTTATTTTGAAGAAGTGAAAATATATTATGAAGTGAGAATCTATAAAAAATATCCTAAACTATGAAGAAGTAAAAATCTTTGATGAATATCCTAAAGATCTATGGGCATGTTTTTAAATATGAGCCATTGAGTATATGATCATTGGATTATCTTTAAATATGAGTCATCAGATCATTATTAGTCCTCGATGAAGGTTAGGGCTATAGAATTCGATTCATCATTTACAATCCATTAGTTATCCTTTGACCATAACTATTTTCTTTCTATCCAAATGTTATACATGTTCCAAATGAAATAATCATTTTTTATAATATTTAAACTGATTTTATAAAACATGTTATTGGCTAACAAGTTTGAAGTCTTATTGTCGAGCTCTGACACAATGCAATTAGATAACCTAAGTTTTAATTTTGGGTAAAAACCTCGAATGCAATTCATTCTTAGATAACCTAAGTTTTAACTTTCTAAGTGTTAGTGCATTAACACTTATTCTTTGTCAATCCATCGCCTTCTTTATCAATGCACCTATTTGAAGAAAATTTCAATGTGGTTTGTTAGTTCCCTACCTTGAAGCAAACTTCAATGCATTAACATGCATAACTCCATATGAAATCTGTAACAGATTTGCACTATCAAGTATCAGGTAGTAAACCCAATTTGTGATGGATCTGCACTATCAAATATCAATTAGTAAGCATAAATGTTAGGTAATAAACATCATGTTTTGTCTTCTACTTGCCACTGTCTCACTGCCTCACTGCTTGGATGCTCAACTTTTATCACTATAATAATTTCACTACTTAGACTGAAGCAACTGCATAATAATCTACAAAACAATATGGATCCTTGGTGCTAAAATGAGGAAGAGGAAAAGGAACTATGTTTGATTGTCCAATTTCATTATCTATTTTAGAAAAACGTTGGTAAGCTCTATCAAAATTTTCAAGTATTTCATGCATGTTGTTTCCCTTCAATGCATATATTCCATTTAATTACTTTTCAATTCTAACTGACATTTCCATTTCAATTCATTAGTTGTTTGTCAGCAATCCCACTAAGCAGGTAGTGATGGAGGTGAATAATAATTTGGTTTAGATATTCAATTCCTAGTGTCATTACCTCTGTCAAGGGTAAAGGAAGATCTTATTTATGCACCTCCTCCTCTTATCTCCATCACTGACCCAACTATTGAATCGAATTATGGATCTGCTAAACTATTGATTTGACCTAACATCCTTCCTCGACCAAGTTTAGGGATAGCTATGGGTGGCTACCTAAGGAAACTCCAATTCTATCTTCCATCCTCATCCTGATCACAAGGAAATATCTGGCTATATATTCATGTATATCTATTCATATAAGTAGCTATTGTCAACATTTACGTGAATAGTTGATTCGATCATCAGACTTCCTTCTCTCAATACCAACGACACCAACACACATTTCAGCCTCCCTGTAACTCATCATTATTGTTAAAAGGAACGTTTTTGGGATCGAAATTATGAGACAGAGCAGTGCATCCCACACCAATACCTGTTGCTACAAAAAAACCATGCAAGAAAAATCACAAATTAATGTAAGAAATATCAAAATCGTATTCGCTAAGTAATTCTGACCAATGCCTTTGTCATGCGTTCAAGTCACTCTATGCAAATATATGTTGTAGTCCACAGTGATCTATCTTTAGTTCAAATTTTCGTCCAATCAGATAGTGTATCCAAACTCTCAAGGCATATACAATGGCCAATAACTCCAAATCATGCATTGCATAGTTCTCCACATGCGGCTTTCTTAATTTCCTTGAGATGTAAGCGATCACTCGATTGTCTTACATCAAAAGTCCTCCTAAACCTTCCTTGGATGCGTCTGTGCATACCAATAATTCCATGTCCATGTCAGAGAATTTCATTATTGGCGCTGTCATCAATAAATCCTTGAGTCCTTGAAATGCTCCCATGCATTTCTCAGTCCATACGAACTTGTTGTTTTTCTTCTGCAATTATGTGATCAGATTTGCTATCTTCGAAAAACGTTCGATGAATCGTTGGTAATATCATGATAAACCCATAAAGTTGCGTACTTCTTGTACATTTTTCGGTGCATGCCATTCCATAATAGCCTCTACTTTTGCTAGATCCACAACTATACCTTCACCGGATATAATGTGCCCCAAGTAATGAATCCTTGATTGGTAAAAAAAACATTTTGACAGTTTCCCATATAATGTTTTTTCTCGTAAACATTGTAGTAATAATATTAAACGTCTGTCATGTTCTTCTATCATCCGAGAATATATCAATATGTCATCAATGAATACTTGAACAAACATGTCCAAGTATTCACGGAACACCCCATTCATCAAAATCATGAATACCCCCAGGGCATTTGTCAGTCCAAATAGTATAATGGTAAAATCATAGTGTACGAACCTCGTCTTGAATGCGGTCTTAGGAATATATTCCTCCTTAATTCGTAACTGGTAATACCCTGATCTCAAGTCAATCTTTAAAAACACCATCATGCCTTTCATCTAATGAAACAAATCGTCTATTATTGGCAATGGGTATTGGTTCTTGATTGTCGCTTTGTTCAGTTGATGGTAGTCAATACAAAGTCTCCACGATCCATCCTTCTTCCTTATGAAAATAACAGGCGCACCCCAAGGTAACACACTTGGACGTATAAGCCCCAAGTCCAACAACTCCTTCAATTCCATTTTCAACTCATGTAACTCAGGCATTGACATCAGATAAGTCGTTCTTTCTATGGGTTCAGTTCCAGGTTTCAATTCAATTGTAAAATCCAATTATCTTTCAGACGGAAAACTTCGTAACTCTTCTAGAAACATGTCAGCAAACTCCCATACTACTAGAAGTTTTTCTAATCATTCTGCCTCGCCCTTTTCATTTAGCGCTAAGATTGCATATAACTTACATCCTTTGTGCCTGCTCTTCTGTAGTTGTAAGGAAGAAAAGAACCTTAAGGACACTCCCTATTTTCTTCCTACAGTCACTCTTCTTTGTCCCACATAATCTTTCAAGATTAACCGTTTTGTCTTACAATTGAGTATCGCATCGTGCAATTCCAACCAGTCCATACTGATCACTATGTCATACGATCCTAAGATCGTGACATATAGGTTGTCCTTCATTACAAAATATCCCAAGTCAATGTTACAGTCTGTAACCCTTCCTCCAACCTTTTGTTTGGAACCCGAAGCCATCTCTACGTATCTAAAATATTCCTTCTCAACTTCCTTTACCTTAATTCTCTTTAGTGTTGCACTATAAATAAAGCTCTATGTAGCACCTGAATCTATCAAAATACTAAAAGTTTGGTCGGGGATTGTACCTGATGTCTCGAGCACAGTGGAAGGGTTCTCGGCCTGGCAATTATTCACCGCTGCATGAATCCTATGGGCCTTGCCAAAATCTCCAACCATAGTGTGTCCTATTGATCCAGCCGATCTAGCCTTCTCAACAGGACAGTCTCACTGGTAATGTGGCTCTCCACATGTCGAACATCCGGTCTTTATTCCAGTACTCCTAGTCCCCGAAGTAGAGGTTGTTGTCCTACCAGCCTGAGATCTTGCTATGTTCTGCTGAACATGCCTAAACTATTATTTTTGCGGGCGACGTTGTTGTTGCTGCGGTGGTCCTCTGTAAGGAGTCCTCTACTGAGGATTCAGTCATTGTGGTGTCGTGAGCATGGATCCTCTAGACGTATCTCGATACCCTGATGTCTTCCTGGATGGTGTATGATGTTGCTATGCTTTGGATGTCATATGTCCAGTCGATATTGTAGGAGTTCTGCCCTGACCCCCGCTAGTCATCTCTTCCTCGGCTATGAGGGCCTTTTGGACTAAATTGTGCAACGTCTGTGGCATTAGGATCCTCACCTTTACATGAATTTTGAAGTTAAGGCTTAACACAAACTTGTTGACCTCTATCTTCTCTATGTTCATGTGTGGAGCATACCTAAGAAGCTCCATGAATCGGGCTTCATACTCGGGCACCATACGACCGCCATGTTGTAAGGCATTGGACTCATTGAGTTGGCGCTCAATGAATTCCTCTAACAAATACCTCTCCTGGAACTATTCCTCGAACAGTTCCCATGACACGTCTTCAACGACCATGTTTAGTTGAGGTACGAGCGTCTTCCACCATAGAAGATCACTCCCCTTCAGCTGAAAGACCACCATGTGGACCTTCATGTTGGAGGTGTAGTCACGAGTGAAAATCATATCGCCACATTCTCCAACCATGCCTCGACGACTGAGCCGTCCGTGGCACCCATGAACTCAGGAAACTTCACCTTCTTGAGTTCTCTGTGAATGCTACCACTGTCAGCTGGAGTGTACTGTGAACCCTCATTGGGTACAAATGATTTGGCCTCATCTCTATATAGTCAGTTAATTAAGGCCTCTAACATCCTCTGAAAGAGCCTCATCAAGCCAACCACATCCCCCACATCAACCTGCTCCTGTCCAATGACTTGTTCTTCTCCTTTGCGTTTATACCCCTCTGGTGTGGATTCTACTAGAGGCATCGCACCCCCTCCCCTAGCACCACGTCGTTTACCTCCTCAATGTCCTCTAACCATGATTACCTGCATGGACAAATTTGAAATTTAATTAGCAATAAGTTATTAATAGAGTGTTTAATACAGTGGAAGGCGTAATGATCCAATTCGCAGGGTCAAACCCACTCTGATACCATATGTAATGGTCCCTTCATTATGACAACGAATAGCGATGTACACGAGGTAAAAAAAAAATTTGCATTAGGAAATTAAAATCGTCACAACATAATTAATAACATCTCAAGTGAAACATCATTATTATTATTAAAGACACAAATCAATGCATTAACATAACTAATAGCGAGACATGATCAACACATAAACATAAACATCGACACAATTCAACACATCACTATCAACTAAAGAAAAATACTAATAATGATCAACCATGTCACTAAATATTAAAGGAACTCCCTGCCCATCCTATCCTGCATGGTTAGGACCTCCAAGACACATAAGAAACGCTCAAGTCCAGGATTCATCCGATTGACTTTGACCACTCAAGGTCTCAAGACTGGCTACTCTTCTGAGGAACAAGGAGCTGTCTAATTCCCTTACCCAAAACCATACTCCTATATTAATGACTCGATCCATAATAATACCCTCCATATATTCATTAGATACAAAGTGCAATCTACTATGATTAATGATCATTAAATCAATTACTCAAGTACTAAACCATAACATTTTAATATCCGCATGCGCAATGAATTCAATACAATAATTAAATCATCGATTAACAAAATACTGCATGTACACCTTAGAACTAAAATTTTACCAAAAAATCCTAACTCGTCCTATACAAATAAAGTTAAAATACACAAAAAGTAATGGCGTCTAAACGGACCACTTTATATCCCTCAAATACACAATTACTCTTATCAATTCAGATGTAAAACAAATTACCCATTAAATGGAGTAAGGTTCTCTTGAGAAAGTTATACCATTTTGTTAACCAATGTGATGACATATTATAATTCTATGTGATGTTTGTGTAGCGAAGAAAAAGGTGTACTCGAATTCTCCCTTCTTCGGAGTTGTGCAACTCTCTAAGAATACTAAATACGCAAGTCACATTATGTATACTAACAATGATACAATTTCTAAAATGAATCATTATCATAATTTATTAGAAAGGAAAGTCTATTCTATTTAACTAATTAATACATCGATTAAGGAAGCAACCCTAATATGTGTTGTAATTATCAATTACAAGATACTAAGACATCATTCTCATATAATTTATGTTAGGTGGTACTTTTAAGAACACCAAGTAGGTTTATCTATGGAATACAAAAGGTATGTTTCTCATTAATTACTTTATTAATTTAATTAAGATTTGACCTTTATTTTAGATTTAGAGTGTTGTTGAATATAAATAGTAAAAATCTATTACATTGCTATCAAGGTTACCTCATCTGTATCATGTTCTTAGTCAATTAAGAGTAAGAGTTCATAATTGACGTCGCGCCCATAGATAGTTGAAGGCATTGCCACCATAGTGATCACACAATTAAAATAAGATCAGAGGTTTCTTTTTCTTTAAACAGTTAGAGCGAGAATTTTTCCATCCAATACCGACGGTTAGAAGCCAGAAAAAAATGGCAACTCAAGCGACGGCTTCCAGTTTTTCACCACGCAGAAGGAATTTAGCCTTTAAGGATTGCAATCACTGGCAGTCATTTAAGGATTTGCAAGAAGCCATTTTAATGGTCGTCAGTTAATTAAAGACTAGAAAGCGCCATTGATATCACTGGTCGTCATTTAAGGACTTTCAAGCAACCATTTTAATCGTTGTCAGTTAATCAAAGACTGACAAGTGCAACTAATATTGTTGGTTGTCATTTAAGGATTTGCAAGAAACCATTGAATTCGCTGGCACGAAAAATACAATGTTGGACGAAGATAATCGTTGCAGGAATTTTCCATAGGAATGGAGCATTCAATCATTGGAGAAAACAAAACGCTGGAAGAACAATAGCTACAAGAAGGGCGCACTCCATTCGCTGGAGGAAATAATTGTTGGAAGAACAGTAGCTACAGGAAGGGCACACTCCATTCGCTGGATGAAAAAATTGCTGGTAGAACAATAGCTACATGAAGGGCGCATTCATTCATTGGAGGAAACAATTACTGGAAGAACAATATCTAGAGGAAGGGCACATCCATTCACTGGAGGAAACAATTACTAGAAGAACAATAGCTACAAGAAGGGCGCATTCAATTCGTTGGAGGAGAAACAGTGACAACAAAACTCATCCGTGAATAGGATTCTAGATCCTATAAACCAGGATTGGTTGTAACCAATGCACCTAAGTTAAACTATGGATGAGATTACATTTATTAGTCAGTTTCTCATATATTGCTATAAATTTGTATGCCCGTAGAGGCTGAGAGAGTGTCTGTGAGGAGTGAGCCTGTCTGTAATCTCCATTAGCTTAATAATAAGAAGACTGATACCTATGCTTGGTGGACGTAGCCCAACCTTTGGGTGAACCACGTAAATCGTTGTGTCTTTGTTGCTTGCATTTGTATTGTTTGATTCTTATGGTAATTGTGTTTTTCCGCATTGGCAATTGCAACAAGTGGTATCAGAGCTCAGGAGCTGAGGAGCTGAGGAGGACGCAGCCGGGAAGAAGCCGAAGCCTTGAAATTTGTTTTGTTGGCAACGCTTGGCAAATCCATGCACAGGGGCACCGGCGCTGGGAAACAGCTTAAGCAGGTGCGCCGGCGCTGGGCAACAAGTTCATGGGAAGCGTCGGCGCTTCACACCCAAGTTACGGGCGCGCTGTGAAAGAATTTCTGGGTTTTTTGTGAAAGAGCGCTGGAAGGGAGCCGAGCGCTCACCTTCCAGGCTAAAGGGAGCGCCAGGGTCTCCTTCTAATTATTTCGGGAGCATAACTTTACCCATAACTAATGTGTTTTCTTTCCCCTTTAGACCATTTGCTTTATAGGAATGTCCTTACTTACACATCCACACTTGCACAAATAATTAGATTTTTAATTAATTAATTTAGAATTATTCTTCCTCACACTTGTTACCCTCTCCCCCAAGTCGCACAAGAAATTTCATATTTTATTTTAATTAAAATTCAATTTCCTTAACATTTCTCAAATAGGCTGCTTAATTCACTCTTAGTTGTCTCTTTATTCCCCATATTCTCATTTAATGACCGACGTCTTACTAAATATGAGTTGAGTTAAAATATGAGTCTTCTTCTAATTAAACTAGTGGTATCTAGACTCTAGATTCATTTCTATGTGTACCCTATTCTCTCGTCTTTATTTATTTCTTAATTTAAAACCCCCTTTATTTCTTAATTTAAAACTCCCTTTATTTATTTCTTGCACATATGTGTATTATATCAATTCTTTAAATATATTTCACTTTTTCTTAATTCTTAACTTTATTTACTTTAGTCCTTTTTAATTTAATTTATAATTTATTTTTAGTCTTCTTACCAAAACTTAGGCTTAGGATTAACTTCTTCCTCCCCTTTTTGAATAGGCTTAGACTTTTATTGGGATTTTTAATTAATAAATTCAATCTTTAGTTAATTAATTAGATCCAGAAATGCTTAAATATTTTACAAGGTTTAATTATTCGCTCAAGGTTTTCTAGGCCACGTAGATTCATTGACTCAAGTGTTACTTACACGACCTTCCCTTCAAGACGCAACTCCGTGCTCCAAGGGTGCCACTCGCCTTTTTGACTGGTTTTGGTAGTTGTCCAACCCTTGGAGTCAACACTCCATTCGGGCGACCTTGTGAGAGACTAAGGGCTTCTAAGGAATAAGGACTCTGCCTTATTGTATGCCCCTTAGAATCTTCATGAGTGACTGTCTCAGTCTTCCCTCATGACATTGTGGACCTCTCGAACTAGGTAATCGTTAACCTACAATTCGAGCCACGACGGGAGTGCTAATAGGCCGTGACACAAATGCTGCCACACCTCTCCCTCAATATATGGTTTCTTTGCATGGCCCCTTTACTCCTTAAGTGAGTCATATTAGCAAGCATTCATCATCCTCGATCCATCAATGAAACACTGTCAATGATCCATATACAAAATCATACTATAATCAATCATATGTCGCATATGCATAAATGAAATACTCAAACCAATACAATCCACTCCCTAACTCAATCTGGAGTCCAAGGAGTTCCATCGATGCCCTCAACATCCACAATCTGTCAAGTGTCATGCACACTCAGGGAAAACTTGTCAATAACATCTGTCAATACATATATATCAAATAACATTAAATCACAACCATCAACATCATCATAAAAATCCATAAGAAAAACAAATAACCATGTACTATAACCAGATAACTTGCACACACGTGTCCTCAAAGAATAAGTCGATAACATGTGCTCGCAAGAGCTGGATGTTACAGACTTAACTGGTCACTACACCAAGTGACTAGCGGGAACAAGGCAACCGAGGCTAGCTTGTAAAGTTCATTTGTCTAGGAAGAGACACATATCATTAGCTTCATAAAGAAGGGAACAAAAGACCAAGATAATATGGTTGCAATTGACATCAAAGAGCCAATTGTAGTCGATAAATCCATTGACAACTCCATAAACCAAGATCCAATGATATGTCTATTTCTATGGAGCATTGCTCCATGATCAGACAAAAAAAAACACATCCAACACGCAATATGGAACATGCAGTTGATAAATACAAGCCCACAAAGCCACTACCTTCAAAATTGAATGTATATTCTATGCTCTAGTTTCGATCCCATTACTTGATGTTAGAGTCGAGAGATCTGAAGCCAACATTCATCGTCGGACCAACAAAAATAGATTAGGTGACTGTAAGCCTAACAACAAGATCAAGAAGTTACCCTCTTGCAAAGAAACCATGCAAAGAAGACTCGGTGTGGTCGTACGCACTCTGTATGTTGCAAATATGAGAGAAATTGCATGTAGGAACCATGGTGTGATCGTGCACAATTCATACGATGGTAAAACCTTCAGATTTGATGAAATTTCCCCCCAATAAAGAAATCACAACACCCAAAAGGAGAAATCATCCATATCAAGTAATGTGTAGAGAAAACATGGTCATACAACAAGAACACAATCCTTATGGTCAATATGGGTTGTTTAGAGGAGAAGAAGATGATTGGATATCTAGATAGTGATCAAAAAAACCCCGAAAACAAAATATCAAAGACCTTTTGATTCAAAAGATATTAGCTTCGAAAACAAAATTAGGCTTGGTAAAAAAAATAAGCTTGGTAAATACCACAACTAAAAAATGCCATAGAACTTTAGTTTATGAAAAAAAAATACTAGGCTAAGCTAGGTAAATTAATTCAGATTTGGGCAAACATAAGCCAAATTTAATGAGTGAATAGTCAATATTGACCGATTCCTTTGTTCCGAAGACAATGGTGAGGTTAGATTTGTCGAAAAATGAAAAATGATCAGAAATGGTGACACATACTCAGATTTAGTGAAAACCTAAGTGGTTTTCCAAATAAAATTGCATATCCACAAGAGAAGGGGACCCCACAGAACAAATTTGTTGAAGTTTGGTGCAAAAAATTCAATATAGAATTTTTGCAAGGAGTTAGAGGTCGGTTACCAACTCTAATACCATGTTAGATCAGGAAAATATGAAATAACATACTCCAAGAAATGTAACCAAACTAGCCACCTATGCAAAGCATAAGATAAATCAGTAAATCAGAATGAAAGAATAAAGAGATACAAGAGATAAGTGTTTACGTGGTAAAACCCCAATGTGGGGATATATCCACGAAATTTGGTCTTATATTCATTAGGAAAATTCCCCAATCTTACAAGGCAAGAGAACACTCAACATATGGTTGATCTGTCCTAAGGACCCATAGGGTTTGGGATAAACATTAATACCATAAACCACTCTCAACTCTCTCACATATTAAAGTGCCTCATTCACGTCAATTATATATGAGAAAGTGAAAGGATAACAATTCCCATGATTCATGTGGGATAAACCCTTTTTACAAGATAGAGAGTGATTGATGAATAAATTTACAAAATTCCATGTACATGAGACAACTAGGATATCATTAACACATTCTAACAACCTTCATCCTCCCAAACCATTTTAGTACAGGCCCATGTAGCAATGTGAACATGCTTTATTCTAATTACCCTGCATAATGATCCACATTGGTTGGTCACTAGACAAAGGAAGGAGGTGATTTCACCCAAACCATGGTCATTGTTATGATTTTGTTGTGTGAATTAAACTTGTGTTTTTTCTAGAAGGAAAGAGACCAGTCACTAGGTTTCCTTCTATCACAAACACATTGTTGTAATCATTTCTCTAGAGGTGCCTTGTCCCCAACAATCACCATGGTTAGTGTGTTTCCCTTATGTGTTCCCTTTATTGACTTTAGAACAAGCAAAGAATATCCATGAGGGTGAAATAAGAATTGTATTCAAATATAATGTTGTCTTTGGCTCTGTAGTTGTGCTTGTGATAGAGGGAAAGCTAGTGATTGCTAACTTTCCTTTAGGAAAAAGCATAAATATGAAATCATTTCTCTAGGGCGCCATCATCCTCACATACATTTTTATCACAATCACATACAATAATATGAGCATGCTTCACCCTAACCATTCTTTCAATTTCCCTATATGATAATAGATTCTTGTTGGTCTCTAAAAACAACAAGGTGATGATTTCACTATAATCATTATCAATGTTCTAATGTTGTTGTAGGCACTACAATTGTTCCTATTATAGAAGGAAAGCTAGTGTTCAATAACTATCCTTCTATGATAGGAAAATGGTTGCAATCATTTATTTGGGCGTGTCTTGGACCTATCAACCACCATGGATAGTGTTATGCTTCTTTGTGCACCCATCTATTGGCTTTGGAACAAGATAAAAAAGATCCACGATGATATAAGAAGTTGTATTTAAATCTAATGTTGTTGTGGGCTCAAGTTTGGGAACTATGCTTCTTCTTATGCTAGAATCAAAGCTATTGGTCATTAGCTTTCCTTCTAGCACAAGCACAATGTTGGAACCATTGATCAAAGATTGGATTAGTAGAGTTTGGTCCACAATCAGTTTGGATTTATTGGCCTAACTATTTCTTTAGGTATAACTCCATTTATTTTGGCTTAGGTATGAGTATTAGTTAAATTTTCTCATATTTTCTTAAGGAGGTAATTTCACCCTAACCATAGTTAGTGTTTTGATGTTGTTGTGGGAAATGTGCTTGTGCTTGTGATAGAACAAAATTTAGTTGTTGCTATCTTTCCTTATAGTAAAAGAATGAAGGTTGCAATCATTTCTCTAGGGGTTCCTTGGACATAACAATCATCATGGTTAGTGTCATTACTTTCTGTGTCTAGTTATTTGCTCTAGAATGAGCTAAGATTATCTAAGATTATGCAACAAGAAGTGTATTTAAATTTGATGTTTTTGTGGGATTAATTATGGGTATTTTCCTTGTGATTGTACTACAGTGAAAGATAAATGATAATATATTTCCTTCCAGAACAAGAACAAGGATGCAACTATTGATTTGAGATTGGATTTCTAGATCTAGGCCCATACAATTTGGATTTATTAGCCTAGCCATTTCTTTAGGTACATCTCCATTTTTTTTCTTATGTATGAGTATTGGTTAACTTCTTTCATATTTTCTTAAGGAAGTGATTTCACCCTAACCATGATTAGTGCTCACATGTTGTTGTGGGCACTAAACTTGTGCTTATTCTAGAAGGAAATATAGAAGTAGACATATTTCCTTCTAGTACAAGAAAAAAATTTGCACTCATTTCTCTAGGGGTACCTTGGCCCTAACAATCACCATGGTTGGTGTTATACCTTTATGTGTGCCTATTTATTGACTCTAGAACAAGGTAATAAGATCCATGATAATGAAACAAGAAGTGTATTCAAATATAATGTTTTTGTGGGCTTAGCTAGGTATGGGAACTATGTGTGTGCTCTTGGGAGAAATAATGATAACAATCACCATATTTCCTACAAGCATAAGCACAAGGATATAATCATTGATTTGAGATTGGATTGCCATATATTGGTGCACACACCGTTTTGATTTATTAGCCAATTTATTATGGTAAATTTTCAATGTTCAATGGTCAATGTTCTCGTGTTGTTATGGGCACTACACCTGAGCTTGTTCTAAAAGGAAAGCTAGTTGTTATTATCTTTCCTTATAGCACAAAATAAAATTCACAAGCATTTCTCTAGGGTAACCTTATACCTACCAATCACAATGCTTAGTATTATTCCTTTCTCCATGCATGTGTATTAGCTCTAGGACAAGATAATAAGATCCACAATGATGCAACAAGAACTATATTCAAATTTGTTGATGTTATATGCTCAAGTATGGGAAATATGCTTGTGCTTAAGCTAGAACAAAAGATAAATGTTGCAATATTTAATTCTACCAAAAGAACAAGGATGCAATCATTGATATAAGATTGGATTTCTAAATCTTGGGCCACACTCTATTTTTATGTATTGGCCTATCTATATATTTAGGTATTTCTCATTTTTTTGGCATTAGGTACGAGTATTAGTCAATGAGTAGTAGTCATCTTCTCTCATATTTTATCAAGGAGGTGATTTCACGCTAACCATGGTCAATGATCATGGTGAGTGAGCATGTTTGGGTTGAATAAAAATATTTACCTTTCATCGCATATTTTGTAATATTTATGTTCATAAAAAGGTGGGGAGAATCATTAATTATGGAACTATATTAACCTCATTTGTCTAGGTAGAATACTGAATAATTATTGTAACATTCTGAAAATATATGACATGATATTTCCAAGAGTTATTTCTCCATATCTATTGTATTTTGGATTCAATGGAAATTCCAAACTACCTAACAGCACTAACAGCACCATTGTTTTCAAGGGTAAAGCTTAATTTTAACCTCCTTAAAACTATAAATTCATGGATGCTACTAACAATGTGAAGTTCTTGGCATTATATGGTGTGAGTTCACCTTCTTCTTTCACAATATATAAAGTAATAATTAGTAGAAGGAATTTTATATTGTGTAGGATAGGTACAATACTATACTTTGGGCTTTCTCATACTAACTATTCCTCATCCTTTCGGTTTTGTCCCAAAGATTTTGTCTTAATCAATCTATCCAAGCAAATCCTATTTTTCTAAGGTGTCTCTAGCTATGATTTAGGGTCATTATTCCTAGCCATGGAACCTATTAGGGAAGAAATTTATCTCATGGGCCTATATTTGCTATATTTGTTTTAGAAATTGTTTTGTATCTCAATATCCATGTTGACTATCAAATCTTCTATGTGGGTGTTAATGATGATTGAAATGAAACCATTGTACAATGGCCTAATTTAGAATTGCATGATAGTTTGGAAGAGTTTGTTTGTATGTAAATATAGTCAATGACTTAATGGTGTCTTTCCATTTGAATCATAGAAAAATAATGTAATGAATTAAATTTATCTAGAACTATATTTAAATTGAACTATATTTCCAAGAAATTAACTACATTTATAGAAAAACTTGTATTAAAGAACACACACAAATTTCACTGAAAAAAATAGATTAACTTATTTTAATCAAACTACTTGACATAATCCCATATGAAGCAATTAGTAAATATAATAAATAAATAAATAATTTAACTAGCACAAGGAAGTGGAACTAAATATGCGACTGTTTCCACTATAGAGTGTTTGGCTTTCGACCAAGCAAAAATGAGCTTGTGGAAAAGATCAATCCCAAAATGTTTTTCTTCTTGTTTGATTTTAACCTTAGAATGATGTATGGTATGTATAAGGGACAATTTGGTGGAGGAATGAATCTAGAGATTTATTCTTGATGAGGTTCTAAAAGAAATTCCTAGCATAGGTGTAATTTCACATTCAAAAGGATTACTTGCCACATTCTCAAGACATATTCAAGAAAGAAATCAAAGATAATTATGTTGAAAAGAACATTGTAGGATTGAGCTCAATGATTAATAGGTTAAAATGATTTCTAAGCTCTTCTGACCTATACCTCAAATCCTATACCTCAAATTGATTTTGACCTTGAAATTCCCCTCATTCTTATGGATGCTCACCCTCTAAAACTTAGAGTTCAAGTTAAATGTGACACTTTTATCTATAATTAAAGTAGCATAATTTTTATTTGGTTATGGCTCGGGTGGTTGACGGAAGGAGGGATATTCTCTCCAACCAATTTAAATTATAGCAAGTGACATGCTGAGTTCTTAACAAATATATTGTTATAAAAATTTTAATCCATTATGTTGAACTAAAGAGTGTAAGGTTTACCTCAGACACCATCTCCATAACGAGGAGAAGTGCCTAGGGGTTTTGGTTTTCCCAATATATATTACCTTGAAAAAAAGAAAATAAAATAAAAATCTCTCAAAATTGAAAGAAACATTATTGTAAGTAGGTGTGATAGATAAAGTTGACCCTCATATCTACTAATAACATTGGAAATTGCTTACCTAAAATTGTAATGGCTGGAAGAAATAATAATGAAAACATTTTAATCCTTATGGAAGTTCCCAAAACTTACAATAGAGATTCTTGGTTTATTCCATGAATATGTAAATTATTATACTATGTCTAAGAATAGATTCCTTCTTATGCATATGTATGATAATGACTTAACATGTAGTTGTTTTCTTCATTTAAGTTTGAGTAGATTATTATACTATGTCTAATAATAATAATAGATTCCTTCTTATGCATATGTATGATAATGGCTTAATATGTAGTTGTTTTCTTCATTTAAATTTGAGTAGATTATTATACTATGTTTAATAATAGATTCATTGTTATGCATATGTATGATAATAGATTAATATGTAGTTGTTTTATTCATTTAAATTTGATAGTTTCCCCTTTAGGTGGGGATATAACTCATGGCACATTAGTTGTGTAATACATTTCTATTAATCTTTGTTTTCCATAACTTATAAGTAATTCATAAGGTCAATATGGCCATCCTTATATTTGTAGTTGGATTTAAAATTCAAGTGTTTCTTATTTTATTTGTTTGAAACTTAAATATATGGAAATAAATATGCTTTAAGATTATTGATCTTTTGAATTCACCATCAATGCCGTTACTTTCTTACATGAATTGAATATTATTCATTTCGATAATTTGTGAATTAGAGTGAGATATTTCTTCTAAGCAATTGCATTTTTGTTTGCTTTCCAAAACTTTAGCTATTTCATGTGTTATTTTAGAAGATTCTTAATCCAAAATTACTGTTCGATTTGCAAACCTATGTTAGGTGTGAATGATCTTAACTTAAATATTAAGATTCAATGAAGGCTTGAAATATTGAAATTGAAGAAATGAAGAGTAATAATTAAGACAAATATATATAAGTTGATAACAAAGTTTATCCATCTTGGGATACATCTTCAGGTCCACTTCCAATGAGAAATTGATCCATTAAAAGATGCAATATGTTGTACTATGTTTTCATTGATGTCAAACGATTGATGTCAAAGGGTTGATGTCAATTATTTTCATAGTGATGTGTTTGTATCATTGATATATTGATTTTTGGTTATATGATCATTGATGTAATTGTTGTCAAAGGGTTGATGTCAAGTGGTGTCATAATGATGTGTTTATATTAAAGGGAGTTGTATCATTGATGTCATGTCATGGTTGATAGGAAGAACCAAATGGATAAACTTCAAAGTGGTCCCCTTGTGGTGAAATCCCTTACGGGAAGACGCTCTTGGATAAAGTTCTCAAAGTGGTCCTCTTATGGTGAAAGACCTCACGGGAAGATGCTTTGTGAAGTCCAAATGCTTAGGTGGTTGAGTAGCCCAACAGTGTGGTTAGGGAACCCAAGTTTGATTGAGGAATAATCTTATGAAGATCAGTGAATTTGAAGGAGAAACTATTCCAGATGGATAGTATATGTCATGTTGTTTCCAGTGATATGTGGAATTTGAAGTTGGAGAACTCTCATGAGTTATCTAGAATCCTCTAGAAGGTCAAAGAAGCCAAATTATTATAGAAGCTCCTAGAAGAAGTTGACCAGTCAAAGTGGTTAGTAATGGTTTAAGTGGTTGCAACAAGAAAACAATTAAAAATAAATTAGTTGCAACTAGAAGTGGAGAGTTTACTATTTGTGGATAAAGTGGTTGTAAGTGGACAAAGTTGTTAGAAGTGGGTTAGCTCTAAAAGAAGGAAGTTAGGTAAGTTGGTTAGAAGATAACCCCTAGAGGAGGCTACTTGAAGAAGTATAAATAAGAGAGAAAGGGTATCTTATGTGAATGATCTTTGAGAATATTGAATATCCATTTCTGAAAAGTTATTTGGGAAGGTATTATTGATAGAGAAAAATCGCGACAGAAAAATTGCGGCAAAAAAAGTGGGGAAGAAAGTGCAGCAGAAAAATCGCGGCAAAAGGATCACGACAGTAGAATCGCGATAGAAAAATCGTGGAAGCAGAACCGCGGTAGAAGAATAGTGGTAGCAAAACCATGGCAGCATAATCGTGGAAGCAAAACCACGACAGCAGAATCATGGTAGAAAAACCGCAACAATAGAATTGGCAGTTGCAGAAAGTTGGTTGTTCAGTAACCAAATCATATTTTCATATTGGAATTGTTCCAATTGTTGCATGGTATGGTATAGGTATTGATGATTTCTACAGGATTAAATTTATGGTTATGGCACATGGTGTTTTGCAATGGTTTATGGTATTTGGTTTATGGATAGTATGGTGTATCGCTAGAGGTTTCTTGTTGGTAAACTTGGTGATATTGTTCATATGATTGAGAGTTGACTTGATGATTTATCTTTATGATTAGATAATATTTGGATGATGAGATTGATGAGACAAATTGAAGTGATAGGTTGTGTTGTGCATAGTTGATGCACTTGTCTTGGTATAGACTGTTGGTATAGTTTGGCAGAGTGTTTTCTGTCTACAAGTTGGGTCTTGTACTTGAGGATCGGATTCCTCTTCTCAGTTGGTGTTGATATCTGTAGGTTGCGTCTTGCATTGAGAGTTGGTTCTCTCTTTGATTTGGTGCTCAGTTCAGTTGGTGTTGATAAACCCCAAGGATTGTAGTCTGTAATACAAAAGAAACTTATACATAAATATGGTGTTCTTTGTGTTCTTTATTGTGATGGTGCATAGTTCTTTATTGTTAATATATGTCATTGGGATATGTTTACATTCAATAAACTAAGTATGAATTTTTTTTTACCAACTTAACGAGAACTGTGACCTCAAAACAAGAACTCTAGCCCTTAAAACCCATATTTTTGCATAAAAAACATGAAAATCAACCCCCAAATAAAAAAGAGGTGCTAATGGTAGCACCATTTTTTCTAATGGGGTTAAAATTTCAATATTTTTTAAGCATGGCCTTCAAAACTCATATAGTTACTCAAAAAAACCTTCAAATCAACACCTAAATCAAAAAGTGATGTTATGAAAAAAAATATTTTTTTTTCTAAATGTTAAAAACATAGTTTTGTACGACCTAATTGAAATTATGACATTGACAACAAATCCCTGTGCAAATAAACAACCCAAAATTGGACTCCAAATTTAAAAATTATTTACAATGTTTATTTTTCACTTTTATTTTTATTAAATTTATATTAAAAAATAAATAAATAGAAAGGACAAATTCTTCACAAATATATATTTTTTAAATGAAAAAAAAAACACATTCAAAAAACTATGTTGAAATTTATTTATTTTTAAGATTAAAAACAAGGTGAAAAAAAACAAAACTAAAAAGAAAAAATACTTGAAAAAGATGAAAAAAAACTAAATTCAACCAAAAAAAAATGCCTAAAATAAAAAATATTCAAAAATCTCAAATTAAAACATTAAAATTAAAATAAAAAATGAAAAATTCAAAGAAATATATTTTGAAAAAAATATGTAAATGAAAACAAACAAAACAATTTTAATAAAATCAATAACAAAATAATAAAAATAAAATTTTAAAACCAATTTAAAAATAAACTTCTAAGTAAATTTAATAAAATAGAAAAATATTCAAAAATCCCAAATTAAAACATTAAAATTAAAATAAAAAATGAAAAATTCAAAGATATATATTTTGAAAAAAATATGAAAATGAAAACAAACAAAATAATTTTAATAAAATCAATAACAAAATAATAAAAATAAAATTTTAAAACCAATTTGAAAATAAACTTCTAAGTAAATTTAATAAAATAGAAAAAGTTGAAAACTAAATTTAAAAATAAAAATAAAAACAATTTAAAAATATAAAAACTACCAATTTTAAATAAATAAATAAAAAATAAAATAAATAAATAAATTGTTACATTAAAAAAAAATTAAAAGTGAAATAACAAAAAAATATAGTTAAAATAAAAAAAATAAAAAATAAAAAAATTACAAACAATTATATTATACATCGCACCCCACTGCCTCCCCTATGAATTTAAATTTTAGTTTAATATTGTTTTTTATTTTTATAACTTTGTTTTAAAATAAATTTTTTATATATAATTTTTTTAATTTTTTTAAAAAATATATATTCTAATGATTTTAAAGCGTTATATTATGCATTTTTTAAATATTTTGTATAAAATTTTATATTTAAAGTGTTTTTTTATGATTTTGTTTGAAATAGTTTTTAAATTTTATGGTTTTTTTTTATGTTTTTTATTTTTATTTTTATTTTTTATTTTATTTAGTATTTTTAATTTTTGTAATATATTTTTTTATTTCTTTACATTTTTTCGGTTTTTTAATAAATTTGATTTTTTTATATTTATTTTTAATTTCCAAAAGTTTTCATTCTTCATCATATATATATATATATATATATATATATAATCTTTTTTGGTTTTAACTTATCTTTTTAGTTAAAAAAAAAAAAATTCTTTTGATTTTCTTTCATAATTTTTTTATTTTTTTAAGCGAAAAAATAAAAATTTATAATTTTTTTTCTTAGTTTGTTGAGTTTTTAATTTTCTAAAAAAAAATTGTTGTTTTTTTGTTTTACTTCTTAAAATGCTAACTCTCTGATTTTTTTTTATTTCTTTATTTTTTAAATGTAAATTTAAAAATATATATAAAAATAATGTTTAAGCAATGATTTAGGAGCCAATTTTGAGTTGTTTATCGACGATGGTACTCGTCGAAGCCACAGTTTCAATTAAGTTATAATTTTGACTCCAAAAAAACTTGGTGCTACTGGAAGCATCGATTTTCGATTCAAGTGTCAATTTTAAGGGCTTTGTCGGCAATGACATCAGTGGTCAATGCAATGGGTATGAATTTTAACCACTATAAAAAAAAAGGTGCTACCGATAGCACCACTTTTGTATTTAGGGGTAAAAATAGTCACGCTGAAAAAATGAGAACTCTGGAAAGTTCTTGTTAAGTTGGTAACTATGTTTTAATAGAAGTAATTAGTAATGATGTTGTGAATGGTGATGGCTAACCAAAGTTTTGTAAGAAGTTGTAAAAAGAGCCTCACACTGATTCACCCACCCCCCGCCCCCTCTCAGTGTGGTCGGTGTGTCCAACAAAATCATTTACATCAAATGCTTATTACACCCGTGTGATCTCCAACCTGCAAAACAATTGTCTTTCGACTCTCTAGGAAGGTTGCAACATGGTTGGGAACAAATTCCCCCTCTCTTCCTATACTCAAAAAGATTAATTTTTTTCTTCTTTTTTATTCAATTATACATTACTTGAATTCACCACAAAACAATTTGGTGTCGACCTCTTTCAACGCATACATACCATGGTGTAATGGTAAAGTGTTATGGTTAATATAGAATAGGTCTCGGGGTCAAAATTACAGTCATTCTGATTTTCTAGGCTATGCAATATTGCAATTCAAATAAAATATTCTTTGTTCTCCATAACGATAAATATTGTTGGCATGTTGGTTAAACAGTTGATCTATCGGAGAAAAGTTCACAGGGTGAAGCCCATAGACCATTCGTTTTGGGGTTCTGGATAAAATTGAACTTAAAATAAGTTTGCGTCCATTCAATTACAAAAAACAAAAGTTTGGCCTAATGGTAAGCCATTGGTTTGGTTTCACAGAGATTGGGGGTTTGATCCACCTGCCCGAACCTTCTCGGGTTGATAAGGCCCTTTTGGTCAAATTGGGGTTGCCACATGGAAACCTCTAATTGATCCACGTGGAGGCCACATAAGATGTTGTTGACGTTTGAATCGGTTAAGATTGAAACAAAAACCTCATGAGGATGAAATCCCCCTTTGTTTTTATAGAGGTGGTACTCCTCTTTAAATTCTTAAAGATTTATCTTGAAAATTCTTCAGGAAAAATATAAATGTAAGAGAATGTTAATCAACAAACTCCAAATATTTATTACTTAGATAAACAAAGAAATATATTTTCAATGATATAAAAATATAAATAGATCAAAAGTTCTCGAGAAAGGGGTCAGGAACCCACTCACAAAATATTGTTACAAAAATAAGAAAAGTATAACATGAATCTCAGATCCATTACAGTATTAAATATTTTTTATTACATTTATGTGAAGACACATTCATGGAAAGAAAAGAAGATGGCCCAACTTAAAGATAACTTTAAAAGAGTATTTCTATTAAAATCAAAATAAAATTTTGATAGTTCAACTTCAAATATCTTTTACTTAAATGATCAGAGTTCAAAGATACAATTAAAATTAACCCTGAAACAGTTCTCTTGGATTTCTAAAAAATAATGTGTTTTTAAAAGTATTATACAAATAAAAGCATTCGTCCAAATGGACTGGGAATGGGGCTCTCGTGGACCACAAAACATAAATTACAAGAAGAGAAGACTCAAATATGAACTAGGCATAAATAGAGCAAGACCTGAAAACAAAATAAAGGGAATGATCAAAATTTGGTTATATTCATTTGTTGACGTTTGAATCCGTTAGGACTGAAACAATAACCTCATGAGGACATTATCCCTCCTTCGTTTTTTGAGAGGCGGTTCTCCTCTTTGGCTAAACAATATATCTTTGAATATCTTGGATTAGGGGGAGTACTAGGTAGCAAACCCCAAATATTTAGTGCCCGGATTTATATGAAAGATGGTTCTTCAATAACCCAATATGATATTTATGTGTGACAAAAGTCTTTTAATCAGAAAAGATTGAAGGAAGGATTCAACATCAGAATTAAATTGTGATCAACATCACACACAAACTTCTTAATAATATATAAATACATCCATATCTTCTTCATAGGAGAGAATGATTTGATCATCTCAAATAATTTTAATAGCGTATTGAAATCAATATCAAAAGAGAATTTGATAGGTCAACCTCAAATACCTCATATTTTGAAATTTGGGTTACAAGATACAATCAAGATCAACCCCGAAGCAATTTTTTGTGGAGTTTTATTCATGAAAAGGTGTTTTTCATTACAACAAGCTTTGACAACCATGTATGTGGTTGAAAATACTCCATTATTGTATAAGAAAAGACTTTAGAAGAATATAAGAAGAATACTCAACAACTCAGCCTTGTGCCCAACTATGAGATTCAAGCATAAAACTACGAGAAGTGGTGTAGAAGAATATATATAAACAAAAAAAATGGAGAAGATGGAGATTTATTTATTTTGATCAGAAGCTTGATTATGTATCCATTGTTGTACCTTCTTCTTCCTCTGATCTTTTGCCTTGCCCCTCTGACAATATTGATTCTTCCACCACTTGATGAAACCACTATTCTCTTTTTAAGAAGAGATTTTCTAACTACCTGAGCAATTAGGGTTTTCTTCCTCTCTTGAAATTCCCGTACAAGTTTCTTCTTGAAACATTCCCTTTAATTAATATCTCATGAATGAATTCACATTATTAATACAAGTACATTGAAAGTGGGTCCCTCTCCTTCCTTTTTTAATAATTTTTTTTTTTTTTTGAAATTTAATAAGTTTTCCACTAGCAGAGGACGACTGTAATTTAATTTTCTAGAATTGAAAATCGTTTTTTTAATCTAAGTAAAACACTTCTGATGTTATCTTAATCATCTCATTTGTCCAACTATATAAAATTTTCCCAAATCCATCGCCTGGATCTCAAGATATGAGCTTGTGAAGTTGAGTTGTCACGCAGCCCCATTAAAAAATGCAGTTGACTGATATTTTAGTTTTTGAGAAAAAAAGTATCAACCTTCAACACTTAAAACCTGTACCACCACATTCTACGTCGAAATACCTTTCCAACGGTATAAATTTTGCTACAAACAGAGGTTGAGATCTCAAGATATAGTCTTTGCAAGATCGTGACTCAACCACCATCGATCAAGATAGCTTGGTAAGTGTGGACCCTTGATTTAATTTCGACCTCCTTTGTTGAATTTTGACTTTTCTTCAATATTTTTATCCCACGTGTATGAGAATAAAACGGTCTTAGTGGTATATAATGTTAAGTTAACATACACTTGACAAGAAATAAAGAAGATAGGAGACTATGGAGCTTGGAGGATTCGACCCTTGAAAAATCATTGAATATAATAATAACTTTGCATGCCCAATCAACCACAAGTATGCCCAGTCGTCAATGATGAGTCCCCCAACCAAATGTTTCCACATGTCATCACTCGATAGGCCAACAATTTGCCAATAAGAATCTTCCATATGTCATCCAATCAATCACGCCATGTGTCACTTTTTTTATGTTGCCACGTGTCTCCATTAATTAGTTTCCATGTGGCACCATCCATTTAACTTCCATGTGTCACTTGGAGATGTTCCTCATATAACTTAGGATAAGAAAAATATTATTAAAATAATATGGTGGGTTCACGGGTTTACGTGAATGCAGAGGTAGGTGAGGAAATCACCACGGACCCGCAATAATAAATAGTAAGAAATGAGTGTGAAAAATTCTAAGTGTAGGTGAAGTGGAGACGAGAGGTAAATAGTAGTAAAAAGAAGTTGTAAAATGTTCTAAGTCTTCAGAATCGGTCGGTTGGACATGCAAATAATATATGAAATAAAATTTATCAACCTTCACCAACCCAAGAACCCGTGAACCTGCGGTAACTCATATATTTGGCTAAGTGTTGGAGGAGTTACATAGTAAAGAGTAGTAAAAAGAGTTGTGTGCATTATGAAGGTGGAGGAAGTCAAAGTGAATAGTGAGAGTAGTGGAGATAACACATACTCTTAGGAAATATCACCAACCCGTGAACCCGCAGTAAGACATAGTAAATAAGACTAAGTTTGGAAAGTATATAATGGGTCACGTGAAATATGGAAAGAAATATGAAAAATATGAAAATGAAAAGAAATATATGGGTAATAAATGAATTACATGAAACTTGGGAAAGGAAAAAGGGAAAAGGAAAGAAATGAAAAATGGGATAATGAAAATGGAAAGGAAAATAAAAAGAAATGGGAAAATAAAGGAAAAGGGAAATGAAAGTGAACGTGGAAAGGAATAAGGAAAAATGGCTAAGTGTGGAAAATGGTAAAGGGAAAATTAAATTAATGAGACAATGGGAAGAATGACCAAGTATAAAATGAGATAATGAATAGGTGAAGGGAAAAGAGAGGAGAGAACATGTCACTTAGAACATTTTTCATATTTCTTCTTGTAATACCTCCATTGGACTTCTGGACAAAAGTATGTGTATCTTGGTCATGGAGACTCTGGTTTTGATTCCGTGAAATGCATGGCGAAGCTAATACCGAGGGCTATGCAATGAACATATAAAAGTTCAAAAATATTCATCCTCCAATATCATTTTTTTGTATCATTCCAGGAGGAGGAATATGTAGGTGACCAAATTTTGGTCAACATTATTCTCTAAAGACAAAATATGACTGGATGAATTATGAATGGACAAGGATAGGGGTGTTAACAATTCAGACTTATTGTAATGGAATCTCTCTTGTAATTTTTGGGTTGTTGTTACTCTTATATTTTGTCTAGTGACAATTTCTTCACCGGTACAAACTGCTTCTGCTTGGTTCTCTTCGGTAATCTTGATTAAGGATGACTCTAACCATTTTTCAATATAATCACGTAAAGGAGAAACGATCACTTCTTCCTTAAGTTTATATCAAATAACATACTTTCAATTTCTATATAATCAATTTAAAGTTGTTGTAAAGTAATTTCAATGTCTTCATTTCTATTTACATACTCAACAAGCCAACTTTCAGTGTCATGTTCTATATATTCAACCATGTTGTTTAATTTTTCTGCTGAAAATCCTTTAAATATTTCAACATGCTCTTCAAATTGTTGTCTTGTTTGAATAATTGAATTCACAATTAACTTTGGATCTTGTACTTCAATAGTAGTTCCAACAAGGTCTAACCCCGTCAATTTAGAATAAGCTTCTGATAGGGAAAATATTCTTGTTTTATTTGATATTCAGTCATTCCTAAATTCTTTATAATAAATGTAGAGAGTGCATCCTTATAAAACCCTTCATCATTTGTTAAGTCAACTTGTAAATATTCCATGGTATTTTGAATTTTGGAACTAAGAGAAACAAAGTTATTTGCTAAGTCCGATGTTTCTAAGATAAGAGACATTTTTTTCTTAATATTATCTTCAACATAATGCCTGGTCACAAAAAGTAAACTTGATGCCCCTTCTATCCTTAGGCTTGATTCTGGAGTTTTTTTGGAGTTCTTTCCGGGTTGGATTGTTGAAACTTGAGTAGTGAGTATTAGAGGTGGCATTAGAGTAGATTTGAATTCTTTGATTCTTTCTTTAAGCCTGACATTTTCATCTTCCATATCATCTATCGAAACGTCCAGAGCGATGCAAGAAAATTACTAATTAGTCAATTTCAGTGTGAGATTTTCTCTGGAAGATATGGATTTGGAAGTTGATATTGAAAATATTCCATTTCCTGATGATGACCTAAGATTAGAAGAAACTCAACAACTTGTAGTTGATCTTACCATTCAAGAAGAAGTATTTTTAGAAGAAGAATCCATATTTGTACAAAATTATTTGTTTGATAAAACTTCCAAAAAGTTATTTCTTGAAAGATGTTRWWYAACATCTTTCAAGAAATAACTTTTTGGAAGTTTTATCAAACAAATAATTTTGTACAAATATGGATTCTTCTTCTAAAAATACTTCTTCTTGAATGGTAAGATCAACTACAAGTTGTTGAGTTTCTTCTAATCTTAGGTCATCATCAGGAAATGGAATATTTTCAATATCAACTTCCAAATCCATATCTTCCAGAGAAGATTCAATTTCATGTATGTGTTTTTCAACTTCTTGTTGAGAATTAGTCCTTTTTCTTTTTACTTGAAGTTTATGTGGTTTTTCCAAAATACCCTGCGAAGGGTTTTTGTCACCTCCATCACCTGAATCATTATTTGAATACTTTCTCTGTTGCAATGTTGTTTATTGAAGATTATTTTTGGGTGGGTCATTCGTTTGTGAGACAATGGGAGATTGAGAACCTTTTTCATTCAATACTTTTCCCTTCTGCTTGTATCAATCGATTTTTCTCACAATAGTTTCAATATCATATGTTATTTTCTCAACAAATTGTGTAAGAGGATTATGACTATCATGTTCTTCTTCTATGAAAATGCATGTATTAGTAAACGCATTACCATACTCAACTGATTTCATGTGATCAATAAAGAGATGTTATGGGTCAAATCCTTTGATTTCATCTGCGAATTTCAAATTATATTGGTCAAGCTCGATTGCAAATTCATCAATTTTAGTGATTCCTCTCAACAATATTTCACCAATTCTCCATGGGAGTGGATAAAGTGCTTCTTTCTTTTTTCATGGAATAAATGCAACCAGAACTTATACTACCTCACAACCTCAATAACAAATAATTTGTCTAGAATATAATATGGAAGAAAAAGAGGTCTTTCAGGAGAACTGTAAATTCTCACAATTTTGTAACTATCCATATTCTCTATAATCCTCCTTTTGTCTAGGAAATTTAATGCTTCTCGTGACAACCTAGAAACAAATTCATTATATACTTCATAAAAATAGTGATTAAACTCTTGTCTCCATAAATATTGATACCACATAGTGAATGGATCAATTTTATAGTTCACTGTTTTGCTGATACTTAAACCCTTGAAGACATGGCAGTAATTAATAGAAAATATCAAGTAAGAAACCATATAGAATTTATTTTCTCTTTTAAAATTTGACAATTGTGTATAATATTATGAAGAAATGATTTTTCCCCAATCAAAAGTTGCATCTTCATGAGTTGTAAAGTATAATATATAAAGGGCCAACCGAGGGATGGTTTATGTGGATTCCTAACCTATAATCCTAGTGAAAAGCCATGTTAATTATCGATAAGGATTTTTTAATGAACTAACCTGAATTCTTGATATGTCTTCCAGCATTGATGTAAGATCTTCAAGATATTCCCGTAAAAGCTCCAATCCATTATTCTTTTCCTTTAAGAAGTTACTTGCTTTGTCTCCTTTGAAAGTAATGGTCGACTATGGAAGTTTAAGCATTTTCCTGAAATCTGACGGTGCTAAGGAAATAGGGGGCTCACTCTAGAGTTGAATTATCCTTCTTCTTTGGAAACAATTGTCCGCACACCAGGAGATTACTTCTTTACAATCAAAAACTTCGGGGACAAATCTATCTAGACCAATGTCTGATGTCTAAATCCTATTTTCATTTTTCTTTGGAAAAGGAAGTGATGAATACTACCAATAGGATATTGACCAATGAAATTTTTGGTCTTCTCGGCCAAACAAGTTCAGAGTATCTCAACATAATTGTTGACTTCTGATAGCCATTTCAGTGAAGTTGATGAACTCTCGTTAATCTCATTTGGATTTTGAATTCAAAATAAAACTTTTCTCAGTAATATTACTTAAAACCCCCCTTTTCAATGAAGTGGTTAATATGAATTAAATGGAAATTATCTAGAGAAATATGTTATTTCTAACGACGTTTTCAAAATTAATTAGCATTTATCTTCTGTATGATTTAGCATTAAATGAGTCTTGGGATATGTAACAAAAGAAAACTCATACATTGTGGCGAGGAAGTGGGCGTATAAGGAAAAGGAAATACCAATCCGCGAGTCCGCCAACCCACAAACCCACCGTGACTCGAAAATCGACTAAGTATTGTTTACTAATGAGAGTGAAGAAAAATACTGAGAATAGAGATCATTCGGTCGAACTTGCACATACTTGAGCATTACAAAACATGAAGACCTTTGAACCCGTCGTGACATGACATATCAAAAAGAGACTAAGTATAGAGAAAAATGTAGATCACAGAAGACGAGGTTCAATTTAGTAACAACAGAGAAAGTTATCTTATGAAAAAGAAAAAGGGCCACACCCGTGAACCCGTCATGATGTAAATAAACATGAAAATGTGACTAAGTCATGGTGCAATATGTAGGTGGCAGAGAAACGAAGTGCAATTTTCATGATGCAGAACTTTTGGTAAAGAAATTTATGACCTTGCTATAAGACAAGAATTTTCTAAGTGAAGAAAAGAATTAATCTATAAACATGACAACACTTGCACATTCATCCTGCCATGTCTTCAGCCACATTAGTACCACATCAGCCAACTTTCCACATCATCATCCGTACAACCCATTCAACATTCCACGTTAGCATTTGTACAACCCAATCAACATGCCACATCAACACCTGTACAACCCAATCAACATGTCGCATCAACATCCATACTGCCAACTTTCTTTTTCGTACAACCATGTGTCCTATCCATACTATCATGTGTCATGTCCCTGGTGATGCCACGTGTCGACCCTGTCATCCTTTTTGTTTGTTTGTCCAAAACTTCAAAATGCCATAAATTTCTCATATGACATTTGTTTGAACCTATTCAAATTGCATTGGAAATATCTCATCAAGCTTTTCGACATGGAGGCCTTTTCATCAACATTTTAGGACATCAATTTTTATCGGTCAAAATATCCACTGGATCAATTCCATAATATGTTGGTTATCCATTAGGATCAATGAATATGTCTATTAGGGTTCATTAATATATCCAAATAAAGTTCTTGGTTCTCATGAAATGAAAGCATTCTTTTACACTTATGATGTAACTTTGAACTACACGTTCAAAAGATTCAAGTTTTCTTGTTACGCAAAAATGACACTTAGTTAACCAATTTGAACAATGTATATTGCCTTAAATGTGTGAGTTGTGAAATCCTACAACATGTAAGATGTAAGTTTGTTAACTAATGAATAAAAATGATTGTCATGATTAATGAAACTTTAGAAACATAAAGTTGCAAATTTAAAATATTAATCATTATTAATCATGGATGCATAAAGTTGGATGACTTCATTATGAATTTTATACTGAGAAGGTTCATATCACTTTTTAGTGTAGGATTTCCTCCAAAAGCCCTCTTCTTAAAATCGAAATAGAAAAAAAAATAATGTTAGATGTTAAAAAAGTAAAGACATTTAAAAAAAAAAAACACAATTTAAATGTGACAATTGAGAAGTGAAAAAGTCCATTATTAAACACACACAAAAATAAACTAAAAAAGGAGTCATCCATAAAACCTTCTCTCGAATAAGGGAAGGTAAAGAGAACACATTAAATGAAACATATTACAATAATGCTATGTGCTACAAGCATCTACATAAATAAGTTTGTAAATATAAAATATTTAAAAACCTTCGTAATATTATAAAGAAAATCACCTTATTAATAATAATAATAAAAAATCCCCTTGTTAAAAAGGGAAAATAAATTTCCATAAATATTTGATCATGATGAAGCAATACAGATATAAATAAAGAAAAAATAATTAATTAAATTAGTTTACCATTTCAAAAGTGTTCGTGTTAAGTAGAAATGCTACTTTAATATTCAATGCCAACAATGTATGGCACCTCAAATATGTGTTAGCTGTTCAATGATACAACATGTAAAATGCAAGTTCGTTAACTCTGGAATAAAAATGCTCGTCGGGATTGATGAAAATAGAAACTTAAAGTTGTAAGTTATAGGTATTAATCCGTTTTAGTCATACATGCATAAAGTTGGATTAAACCGTTGGCAAGGTTATTATGAGAAGGTTCATATATATTTTTGTTTTGGCACCTAATTATTATTAAGTAGTATAATAGTGAGAGAAATGTTATCACCCTTCTACTACAAAGAATAATCCATTTGACAAGTAATCATATTTCTTTGGAAATCATATTTCTTTGGAAATGATAGTATAAATTCTAGAAATTGAAATGTTGAAATAAAAATAAGAGGTAATCATTATCCAAAAGGGAATGTATTCCCTTGAAATTGAAATGTGAAAAAGAACTAAAACTAAGTGTTAAAAAAATAAAGATTTATTTTTAAAAATTCCTAATTAATGTGATAGTTGAAGGGTGATAAAATTTTATTATTAAACATCAAAATTATATGAATTCAAAATAGCTTTGTTCATAAGGGATAGGTGGGGGTCAATTTTTTGGTGAGGATAAGTTTTATACTTTTTATTATATTTTTACAAAATTTGATCATCTAGATCATCTTAAAATTGATCAAAACCCACAAAAATTCTAAATAATATGTTGGAATTTTAACTTCCTACAAAATATGGGGGCAGTTTTTGCCAAATAAAAAAAGTGATATGAGTGCCCCTTATCCCACACTAAAATAACTCTCTAAAATAAATGATAATAAAAAAACACATTTAAATGAAACATTTTGCAATAAATTTAATGTATTACAACCATTTATAAGCAAACTTTTGTAAATATAAAACATGTAAAATCTTGATAATATTGTAATGAAAATCACCTTATTAAAAAAAACAAGAAAAAAAAAGAATAATTATTCACAAATATTTAATATTTGTTAAATAACAATGAAAAATCATTTTCAACTTTATTTTTTTAAAATTGATATTCAATATTGATTTTATTTTATTAAAATTATAATTAAAAACACATTTTATAACATTAAATTGACATGCATAAGAGTTTTTAAAGAAAAATCCATTTCAATGAATAAATAAGTCATTATAAACAACTTTGTCTAATTGTTCTAGGGAATGACTTTCATGATTGGATATAAATTTGCACGAATTTTTTGTTGTAATTTGTAAGAATTTTTTGTTATTTAAAATCTATTTTTAAAGGATTCAACATGTTGAAAAATCCCTAGGTCACTCTAATTATACAGAGATAATCACTCAAAACTGAGGATCTAACAATTTTTGGTTGGATTTCAGGCAAATATCCTCATAAAATATCACCATAAAATAATCATTTCATATAACTTTTAAACTACATCATTATAAACAGTGTAATATATTAATTAATCATTAGTTTGACATGCATACACATTAATTAATCATTAGTTTGAGTTTGTAAGAGGAAAATTCATATCCATGCACAAATATGTAATTATAAATAGTTTAATATATAAATTAATGAAGTATCTTTTTATTTATCATGTTTTTAATTATTCAATTATAAATTTATAAATTTAATTTGATATATTTTCAATTTTAATGTTTAATATATTAATTAATGAAATATTTTTTTTCTTATAAAATTATAATCGATTTTTGATTAGGTAATATTGAAAATTATAGTCATAGCTAACCAATGTGAAATATTCAAACTACTAAAATAAACAACTGCACGATAGAAAGAATAAAATAAACAACTTCACGATAGAAAGAAAAAAACAAAGATAAAAAAATTCTCAAAATGGACAATGTTTTAAACCAGTTTTCAATAATGATTCCAAGAATACTAAAGTGGGCAAACCAAGTACTTATTAAGTATAAGAAAATGAAAAAATAATGAAATTTTAACCAACATTCAAGATGAAAATACAATTATGTTTAACTAATCTTGCAAAAAATAAAGCCCTCTAAAATATTTAAACTTAATTTCCAAATTCAAAGATATTGAATAAATTGATACATGATAGTCCACACTATCTATTTACACTTAAATTATCAAATTGGTTATATATTTATATTCCAAATAATACATAATCATATTACATAAAATGTTTAAATGTGATTTATACATCTTATATGCTAAGTGTTTATAGTATATTTTTCTAATATAGTTTAAATATAGTAAATCTTATTTTGGTCTAATATTTTTGAACTAAAATTTAGCAAAAATCATTTTGAATTGATGAAATTAAAAATATCAAATTTTAACATTGTACAATCTAGTTATAGTAAAGATATTTAATTGTGATAAAGATATTCAACACTCAATCTACTTTTACATTAAAAACAACAATTTCATCAATCTAAAATTTCAATTTTAACAAATATTATTTGATTGGATTCCAATAACAATACACCAATTATCACTTCAAATTAGATATATCTATCTCTTTTATGATTCATGTCACATTGAATGTCATGCTTCTTTAAATGAAGATCTTCAAATTTCATTAGTGGTGGAGTTTTTAGAAGGCTACTTTAACCATACACAACAGTTTCATCTTTTTATTGTGATATTCAAGTGAATAGATTTTTTAACAATATATTTTACTATTGAAGTGGTTACTATTTTATTTATGCTGTTGTATTAACTTTTTGGAAAATTTATTTATACATGTTTTTTTTAAGTTAATGTGATATTTTACTTTTATCTATTTATTTTTTTCAAAACACTTGCTACCTTATTCCTATTTAAAGGGAAAAGCATAAATAGTAAAATGAAAAGTTAAAATTTATTTATACTATTTTTAATTTTTTTTTCCAAAAATATTTATACACCTTGCTAACTCGATGTTCTACTTTTATCTAAAATACTTTTCAAAACACTTCCTTCCTTGTTCATGTTTGCTAAAGGGACATGAGAGTGAGAGTCTAAAATGCAAAAGCTTAAAACTTTATTATGTATTGTGGTTCTGAAAATTATTTGTATTAATGAATACATAAACACTTACTTCCTTGTTCATGTTTACTAAAGGGACATGAGAGTGTAAAATGCAAAAGCTTAAAATTTTATTATGTTTTGTTAACATAAACTGTTTTGAAAATTATTTGTATTAATGACTACGTAATTTTGGATGGTGGCTTTTACCTAATTGATGTACTTGATGTTCTAAGAATAAAAACATTAAATTTGATGTTCTAAGAATGAAAACATTTACAATGTTTATTTGTTGGTGTAGATAATGATATGGAAAAAAAATTGGCTATCAATTTGAACATTGATGATGATGATGATGATGATTAATGTCCACTAAGACTTAATTGGTAACCTTAAGATGGTCAGTGATTACTTGTGATTCTTTAGAATTTTGTTTCTGTGCTCGAAAAACATTAAGAGAAGTTTTCCAAGATCACCATACTTTTGTTGAGTTAAGAGGTTACGAAGGTTGGTAGTGTGATCAATATTTTGAAAATGAGATCTAATATGGGTATAGGTTGGACAATCTAAGAGAAAGTGCTTTTCATCTTCAACCTTCTTAGTGTCACAAAGGTGACACACTCTTTCATCCCATGGCGTTTTAGGGATTGACCAATGCCTAGTTTCACTATGAAGCTCGTGAGAATTTGTTCTTATCTTAGCAATGCTTATTTTTTTCTTTACACTTGCAAAACAGATAGATAATTTTGATCTTCTAGATTAGGGTTGATTACATCTTTATAATACCTTAATTTCCTTTTTTCCTCTAACTCTTTATCACACCACATTTTTTCCTTCAATTTTGATTTGACATTTTTTTTAATAGTATCTTTATTTTGTAAAATGGTTTCTTCCATGATTCCCCAATAGCTTAGCCAAGACTGGGCGTCTTTATGCCATCCTCGCTTGAGTCGATGGTGGTTATGACTTGATTTTGAAGTAATTTTAGGTAGCCTTTTGTCTTCCATGTTGTTTAACTTGTTCTTATACATTAGGTATCTAGTCATAGCCATGCTCTCAATGGGGGAGAGGTTTGTTTCTACGAGGAGGATGGGATAGGGCATATTTCCTTTAATTTTGAGATTATAGGTTATAAAATTCTTTTGTATTTGCTCTATCTTTCTCCAGGATTCACGAGAGATACTACAACCCCAGACTTCACATCCATAAAGAATA
>ML788020.1:27317-69972 GCA_009831015.1 Picea engelmannii | reverse complement strand
CTACAGAGATTGAGAGGGATCTTGGAGATTCGGTCACCTGGGTTGTTCTTACCATCACCCGATCTATCAGTTGGCATATTTATTAGGGTGATTGGACACTTTTGGTAGTAGGGCCGAGTTATTGAGGGTTTTAGCCTTCTATTGGAGAGTGGCATTCTTCAGCTGGAGAGTTTCGCATTCAGATTTGCTTGTATTGATCTTCATTTCTCATTCATCCTTTGGAGACATCTTTTGTATTAGCGGGAGAATTTTGTAGCAGCTCTTATCTATTGTCTATCTTCTTGGCGATCTGTTGAGCATTCCAAATCGACATCTTCATTGTAGCAGGTTTCTCTATTTTATGAATAAAGAAGAATTGAGATGTTTTGGCTTGTCTATCTTATTGCATATGGTTGAGGTATGTTCCATGGTTATCTCTTTCTGTTATTTGCTGCATACACACATATAAACACATCTAAAAGGTAGATCAGCAAAGTGTTTGATGAAATACCTCACTCAGAAAAAGTTTTAAAAAGACACCAAAACAGTGACGATCCTTGCATAATGGCTTGGGATCATTACAAACTGGCCTATATAATCAGTGATGAAGCCAATCCTACCAACCATCCCATTTTCGCCTTGGAAATTGATTTAGGTTCCAGTTTACTGCAGCTCATTCATGCTCTCGAGCCTCCTCTTGAACTCAGAAAGCATCCCACCACTCCTCCTGAACTTCCTCCCTCCATCACCCCCGTTTGGAAAATGTTTTTTGATGGAGCCTGTTCCAGGGAAGGCGCTGGTGCTGGGGTGTTTTTTGTGTCACCTGCCCAAGAAACCGTTTCTCTATCATACAAATTAGAATTTGAAATCACCAACAATGTGGCAGTGTATGAAGCCCTTGTTCTAGGATTAAGAGCTGCAAGGGAAATGGGAATTCAGGAGATAGTAGTGTTCAGAGATGCAGAGTTGGTGGTCCAACATATCAGAAGCGATTATCAGGCTAAGCACCCTCGACTCAAAAATTACAGGAATGAAGCATGGGACCTAATTGACAATTTCTTCTCAGCCTTCAATATCTCTTTTATTCCAAGGAAGGATAATGTTGTGGTCGATTCTTTAGGTGTCTCAGCTAGTTTGCTCAAAGTTCCTCTGCCACCTATGGTCGACTCTGATGTTGAAATAAAATATAGGCCCTCTGTACTGGACAATGTCAAGCATTGGAAGGTATTCGAAGATGATATGGAGATCGAGAAATTTCTCCAATCTGTTGATGAATTTTCTGTGTTGCACATCGATCAGGATCCTAATACAGAAGATAACCCTCACCCCGAGGTGTTTTTAAATAAAATTGCTAACCACCAGATTATTCAGCTGCCCAACAATCACATTCCGAGGGGACTTATTCCTTTAGAAAGATTGTTCGATGGGAATGATGTGGCAGTGAAGGGTAGAGTTTCAGGTGAAGGTGATGACACAGCCGAGTGCAACATTGGCACACTGGAGGAGCCTAAGTTTGTCAATATGTCAAGCTGTTTGACCATAGAACAGAGGGTCGAATATGCTGAGTTGCTGAAAGAATTTGCTGATGTGTTTGCATGGACTTACGAAGACCTCAAGACATATGACACATCCGTCATTGAACACAAGATCCCACTGAAGGAAGATGCTAAGCCATTTAGGCAGAAGCTAAGACAGATAAATCCCATGTTGTTGCCTGTCATGGAGAAATAAGTAAAGAAGTTGTTGGAGGCCCAGATCATCGTCCCCCTAAGATATTCCGAATGGGTGGCCAATTTGGTTCCGGTAAGGAAGAAAATTGGAGAGATCAGGATTTGTGTCGACTTCAGGAACCTGAACATGAGCTCAAAGAAAGACAATTATCCCCTGCCCAACATGGAACACATATTGCAAAGGGTAACCGGTGCATCTAGGATTTCCATGATCGATGGTTTTTTGGGTTATAATCAGATATCGGTCATGCCCGAGGACAGAGAAAAAATGGCCTTCACCACTCTTTGGGGCACATTCATGTATGCCAAAATTCCATTCGGACTGATGAATGCAGGAGTGATGTTTCAGTGAGCCATGGACATAGCCTTCATCGGGGAGAAGACAATTTTGTGGTGATATACCTGGATGACATAACAGTCTTCTCAAGGTCGAATAAAGAGCACTACTGTCACTTGAGAAAAGTTTTCTCAAAATGTCGAAGGTTTGACCTTTCTCTAAACCCCAAGAAGTCTTTATTTACTATGGAGGATGGGAAGTTATTAGGCCATATAGTATCGACAGAAGGAGTGAGGATTGATCCTAGAAGAGTGGAGGCAATTCAGACCCTGTCGCTTCCCAGGTCAAAGAAGGAAATTCAGGCCTTTTTGGGAAAGATTAATTTTCTGAGGAGATTCGTCTCGAATTTTGCTGAACTGGTGAAACACATCACAGCTATGCTCAAGAAGGGAAACAAAGTAAAATGGATGGCCGAACCCAGGGAATATTTTGTCCAAATAAAAAGAGAATTGATTGAGGCACCTGTGATGATCAGTCTCGACTATTCCAAAGATTTCATAATCTTCTCTTTCGCTTCTTTTGATACAGTAGCAATGGTCTTGTTGCAGAAAAATGAGGAAGGGTGAGAGCAGCCTATCGCCTTTTTCAGCAGGGCATTAAGAGATGCAGAGGTCAGGTATGAAATCATGGAGAAACAGGCCTATGCTTTAGTGAAATCTCTCAAGTCTTTCAGAGTCTATGTCTTGCATTCAAAGGTGACCGCTTATGTTCCTTCGACCTCTGTGAAGGACATCCTGGTACAACCCGACATAGATGGGAGGAGAAGTAAATGGATAGCCAAGATCCTGGAGTTTGACTTGGAAATAAGGCCTACCAAATTGATCAAAGGTCAAGGCTTAGCCAGGTTGCTAGCTGAAGCCAATTGCCAAGTTTTGGGGATAAGTTTCATGAACGAATGCTTAGGAATTTAGCGGGGTCAGCTGTCTGAAATAAACCCTCAAAGAGAACCATGGTTGGCTCAATGTCCTTGGTATAAGGATGTCATATATTTTCTGTAGGAGTTGTGGTCCCCAGATGGCTTGCAAAGAAACAAAGCAAGATCTCTGAAGCTTAGGGAAGTCAGATACTTCCTTATTGATCAAATTTTATACTGGAAAGACCCCCTGGGGGTGCTTTTAAAATGCATGGATCCACAAGAGGCTGACAGGATTATGGTTGAATTTCACAGCGGCCTGTGTGGAGGGCACCATTCCTGGAAGATTGCAGCCCACAAAATTCTCAGAGCTGGGTACTACTGGCCCACCTTGTTCGCTAATGTCCATAGAGGAGTTAGAGCCTGTATCACATGCCAAATATTTTTAGGAAAGAAGAAGCTCAAGTCTCTGCCTTTACAGCCTGTAGTTGTTTCGGAACCTTTCTAGCAATGGGGCTTGGATTTTATTGGAGAAATCCACTCGGCTTCCAGCGGGAAACACAGATGGATCCTTACCGCCACAGATTTCTTTACTAAGTGGATCAAAGCCATCCCCACCAGGAGTGCTTCCCACAAGGTAATCATTAGATTCCTGGAAGACCTCATCACAAGATTCGGTTTCCTAAGGAATATCGTTACAGATAATGCAACCTCATTCAAGGATGAACCGCTGGTTAAGTTTTGTGAGAAATTCGGAATCAAGCTGATTCACTCCACTCCATACTATCCCCATGGAAATGGTTTAGCAGAATCCTCCAATAAAAGTCTCATAAGGATCATCAAAAGCTTATTGGTGGACAACAAAAGGGCTTGGAATTCAAAGCTAAAATTTTCTCTATGGGCCGATCGGGTGACTACAAAGAGATCTATAGGCGTCTCCCCTTTCTAGTTATTTTATGGAGCAGAAGTTGTCTTCCCCTCTCAGCTGGCCATTGCCGTAGCGAAATTCCTCCAGGATTATCAAGAAGAGCCCAATGACATGGTCAGAAGGATTCATCAACTGGTAGAAGTCAAGCAGGCCAGAGAGAAGGTAATAGACATAATTCAGGATCATCAGCAAAGGATCAAGAAGGTTTTCAATAAGGGGGCCAAGAAGGAAGAATTTCGGATAGGAGACCTGGTGCTAAAATGGGACGCTCCTAAACAAGACAAGGGCACGTACAAAAAATTTGAAGCCCTATTGATCGGCCCCTTCAAAATTTCTGAAGTTTTCTCAAATAACACTTACAAGTTGCAGGATTTGGGGGGTGAAGAAGTTTTCAGCAGCCCAGTAAATGGGCATTTTCTTAAAAAATGTTTTGTTTGGGCCTTCAGTGGCTCCTATGTTTTGTAAATATTTTCCTTTATGTTCTTTGTTTTTACTTTTATTGTTTCGGCTTAGTAAGTGACTCCATAGCCCAACAACAAGCCACTGGAACTGCAAAATGAGTGCTTAGAGCATCACAGGGACGACTCTATCCCCCATGGAGCCTAATGTTAGCAACATTACTTTTCTTTGCCATAGGGATATCTGGGTCTGCAGGTTGCATGAGAAGCGTCCAAGCGCAGCACACAAAAGAGGTCCTTTTCGGACTTAATATCAAGCGAGCGAGCATTTCATTATTCAGCGGAAAGGATTCAGCGACAAAGCAATAACAATGATTGATGGATAATTGCAGATTAACCGAGTCGTGTCAAGTATAGCGCTAAAAGTTTTAAGGAAGTCAATGGTCAGAATCCTTTGGGAGGCACTCGCGAAGTTACAAGGGCTGTTGATCGCAATTAGTTCAAGCGCAGTGTTATTTCTCGAGCTCGGGGTTCGTGAGTTCGAGGGGCGGACCATAGCCCTTTGGTTGCGCGAGATTCCGAGTTACGAAAAGTGTCCGGAGGAGGTCAACCGTCGCTGACCATCGCGTCTCGGGACTTCAACAAGGGAGAATGCCAAAGTCTGATACTCCAACTCGCGAGGTCACGAGTAGCGAGAGGCGCTAGTACTTGGGCCCTAGCCAACGGTTACATATGGAAAGCGCTGACCAAAAAGGGAGCCCTGCCCGTATCGTCGTCTCGGGAAGCGAGAGTTGAAGAGGAGGAACCAAGGGTCTTCGACTTGCGAATCGCGAAATGAAAATCACTTTTAATGATGGACCCACAGTATCGTCGAAAGTGTTCCGGGCCACCCGATCAAAAAATGGGTACGTGATGCGCGATTAAGTTCTATTGCCCCTTCGTGCATCGCGACTTCAAAGAGCAAGGACTAGCTCCTTCCCATTTTCGAATGCCGAGGGAGCCTTGGGGATAAGAACATGGTCACAACCCGTGGTCACTTGCGAAAGAAAAGAGCTGCTTAGGAAGGGCCGAAGGCATCGTGTATGTTTATAGAAGGAATTACCGTGATCTCCAAGTGCCATTTGATCTGACCTCGGTCCTGGTTTTCGCTTGGAGTAAATAAAGGTGATAAATTGTGGTTGAAACCTCTCCTCATCCATTAAATGTGAGGAATGGAGGGTCTGGCAAGTGGACTACTCAAGAGGGTCCTGTGTACCCATTTTTCCAGAAAATCCATGTCGAGTTCTCGACTAGCCGGAGGAGGTCTGCACACGCTAACTCAGCATTTACTGGTTCAGCTACTCCTCCCTTGCAAAGGCCATGCGAAGTTAAGGAGACGTCTGACGAAGGAATTCCACCTGAAGATTGATTGAAGAGACGCTACGCCTTGAAGGGTGAGCGCGCCTCTGTTGGGAAAATCTATCCAAGTATATGTACTCAGTCTTTTGCATTTTTGAAGGTATCGATGGTAGAGCGAAGATCCAGATTGTAAATTTTTAGCACAAACTCTAGTCCTCTGGTTATGTATTGGCACGTAAGATTTCTTGTTTAATGACAAACAATCTTCTCACTCCATCTGGTTTTCATCTTGTGCTAAGAGAGTTCGTGATTGACTAATTCGCATGAATTACGACAATTATGTTGTGATAAAGGATTTATTGTGGCACTATTGTTTTCTCTAGTTTTCTGCGTTTGAGCGTAAGAAGATCTTGCGTTTAGATGTTTTCTTCCACAGTCTGATAGAAACCTGATGTTTACTACAGACCTTTGCATCTCTCTGATACAAGTCTTCCCCCTACTCACCCTTACTACAACTCACTGTCTGAAGTTATCTAAGACCTTACTTGCCCATGCATGCCTAGCCTAGTTTCGAAGTTAGAACCACATCGTTTGAGTTAATCTCCATTTGATCACCCTATTAAGAAAATCGTGACATAAACTGATGGGCGTCGGGCTCTGCTCCTGCTGCAATCTAGGGGTGACTTCCGACGCTAACAGCTAGCATTAATTCAAATGTTTGTATTAGCATTTTCTGCTAGCTGAATATATGCATAGAGGGACTATAGCGATCGATAATTTGTTGACCACATATTAGTTTGTCCTTTCACCCGAAATATTTGCACAATACCTATTGTTGGAGCTATGGAATTAAAAGCATATATTTTTATATAATAGAAAGTACCATATATGTACTGATCTGATTGAATAAGAGATTGGAGGTCTTATTGTCAGCTTCACTATTCCCAATGTTTTATATGGCAACATATCCAAACCTTTTCTCATATACTGTCTTTTTTAATCATATATTTTTCCTCTACATTGCTTGAAGGTGGATTAATGCTAGCATTAGTTCAACTGTTTGTATTATAATTTTCTACTAGCTGGATATAGGCATAGAGGGACTATAGCGATCGATAATTCGTTGGCTACATATTATTTTGTCCTTTGACCTGAAATATTTGCACAATACCTATTGTTGGAGCTGTGGAATTAAAAAGATATATTTTTGTATAATAAAAAGTACCATATATGTACTGATATGATTGGATAAGAGATTGGAGGTCTTATTGTCGGCTTCGCTATTCCCAATGTTTTATATGGCAACATATCCAAACTTTTCTCGTATACAGTCTTTTTTAATCATATATTTTTCCTCTATATTGCTTGAAGGTGGATTCATGCTAGCATTAGTTCGAATGTTTGTATTAGCATTTTCTGGTAGCTGAATATATCCGTAATTTTTGATATGTACTAAGCATATTGAAATTTTTTGATATCCAAGCTTTATAGTGATTGAGAATTCCAAAGTTTATAGCGTCTTTGTCGGATGTATTTTTGTTAAAATGTATTAACACTTATTCTGAGATGCCTCAATAGGTCTAGTAGCTTAAATGTTTAGATAACACAACGTCCTCCAACAACCCTGATAGCTTAAATGTTTGCATACCGTGAGGTCCTTAGACAGCCTGACAACCTTAAATGTTTATGTAAATACAGTTCTTGGAGTACATTTTTCGTCGAAATTTTATATACAGTTACAGTGAATTTGCAGAGTCTTGTTTGTCCATCGCCAGTTAAATAGCCATTGTATGTTTCATCCTTATTATTTCTTTGCAATGCAATTTTGTACTAGTTGAAGCTGTATACATTGTTTACCGATTCTTTGAGTGCTTCCTCTTCGTTGGTTTGTCGGTTGATGGTTGTTGTTGTTTCGTTTGCGATTCGACCTACGCTTCTTAATTTCATCGTTTCAGAGTAAGTTTCAATGCCATAGTTTCATTTTGTATTCCTTGTTTTTTGTTCAGTGTTTGCAGTTTGCAAGTAAGAATGTTTTCTTATTTGTAGTGGCATGCTCCTCGTATGTTTCTGGTTCCTTCTATGCTCGGGCTGCAATCATTGGAGATACATATGTTGTTTACTGGATCAGAGGTTCTTGATAGTTCCTGGGTTCCTGGTTCTGTTTGTTTGCCTCAGGTTTGCACTTTGGGGCCCTGGGGATGCATTTCGACCTGTTCGTGCTTTCTCGCTGGTTTGGTGCTTGTTGTTTTATTATGTTTGATTCAGCCTTGCAGGATTGGGGTCCAGCGGCAGTGGTTGGATATTTTTTTTTTCTTTTTTTTTGGATTATTATTGTTTTTTGGGGGCGCTTTACGGTTTTCATCTCCTGAACCCACGAGTTGACATGAAGTTGTGTTATTTTCCCTATCTGTCGAGGATGATATCTGTTATTTTGTGAAATTTTTCTAGTGCTTAAGTGCTACCATGAAAGAAAATAGTTGCATGCAAAATTGTTCGAGGATTACATGTGAAATTGCAATATTTGTTGTTTGTTTGTTGGAATAAAGCATATGCAGGCTACATTTATAAACCATGTATGGTCAGATGTGCGGATATGGCATTACATGTTCTTTCTCCTCTACATAGACCGGTATGCACATGCTACAATTTGTGTTGTGCTTGAGATATGATATGTGCAACAAAGATTCTGCAAGTTTATATTTGGATGTCTAGAAGCATATCTGGGTAGTTTGCCACAGAAAACCAAAAACTTGTATCATGGGAAAAATAGTCTGTGTAGAGGATAAGTAACATATATTTCCATCGGTGGAAGAATATTTGAATAAATTTCCACGGAAAACCAGAAATCGTTTAGCTACGACCATGCAATTGCATGATATTTTGTGCCTTGTAATATATTTTGGGCAGGGAGAAAAAATTTACGCGTTTACAACCATGGATAGAGAAGTGCAAAGGTTTGTGTTTCTTCCTATCTTCTAGACTATTCGTTGAGTCTGTTTTACTGTATGTACGTATTGCTTGTTCTCTAGTGAATACCAACTTCCATTGATGTTCATTGTATTTTGTTTGTTCCCACATCCAAACAAACACAATCACTGGAGAAAACAAGGAAGTCTTCATTGCATCGGTTGAAGAGGATATACAAAGGTGCATGCTTGTACTGTTATTTCATATTTCATTGTTTTTTATTTCATTTATGGTCGGTATATGTGTTCACCTATTTTATTATATGTACATGTTGTTTGCGTTCCTACATGGTAAGTTATCTTCGTTACATGCCTTCCTGCATAATAACCTGCCTCATTTTCATTGTGTTGTCACTGCATTGCTACATTTAAACAAACATGATAGTTGGAGATGAGGATGGGATCTTTCACGGGTAAACAACCTTCTTTCTCTTTCTTTTACATGCATGTCTTCATTATAATTTATCTTCAATACATGCCTACCTGCATACTAAGCTAGTTCATGTATGTTGTGTTTTTGTTGCATTGTTGCATTTAAACAAACAGAATCGTTAGATAGGACGATGGAATCTTTGGTGGGTAAATAGACCCGTTTCTCTTTCTTTTAGATGTATGTCTTCATACTAAGTTGGCTTCATGTCCATTGCATATTCAGCATTGTTGCCTTGGAAAAAAAAGGTTGCTTCGACAGGGAGATGAATTGTTTTGTGCAACAGCAGAGGGTTTTATGGTACAATCTTCTAAAAGGTATACCAAGTGTGTTGGTAAATTAAATATACAAATTGGGTGGGGGCATATAATATTAGACTTGAAAACGATGACTTGTCAGTAATGGGCCTTTCTGCCCTCCCTATTTCTACTTTTTCCATTTTCTATTATCCCTTTTGTTTTCTAATTCATTTGCTTAGTGTGATGTTCATCTGCACATGCTTGCATCAGAAAAAGTTGGACTAGTGACATGGCCATGAGCAGTCAGTCATCTTAGACATCAGCAGACCGACAAGGCCAAAGGTAAAGATGAATACGCTCTGCTCTTACTATGTTTACTAAACAAATATCCTCAGGTATATATTCATCTATGGCATGGTGGATATGTTGATGTCATATGAAATACATGGTTTGAAGCTTGCAAGAAGTATCAACAAGTACAAGCGAGATGTCGAACGTGCTAGATGTTCCACAGACTAAGATGTGTGGTTGTGAAAATCTGGCTCCATAGTTCATCAAAGTTATGCGTGTACTTGTAGATTTATGCTAGTGAAAGAAGAATACAAAAAAAAAAAAAAAATTGCACACTACCATTCACTTTAGTTTTCCTGTTCAAAAAATGTCACCAGGTCTAAAGTTGTGACATCCAAAGTACTATCAATAGAGGGATTGAACAATTGCCGAACTGGACAAGTGTTCGTCGGGGACATAATGGTTGTCTATAAAACCTACTTGGACAAGACAAACAAGAGTAGATCCATTATGCATGCTGACATAACAGCCAAGGAGGCCATGATGATGGTGACATTGACTGTTTCTCCACAACTTGTCTAGAAACATGCAAAAAAGATATTGCCATGTAATGGGATATCCATTACAAATTTTAATATATTTCCCAAAATAGTATATGACCGTGGTGATTGCGATCGGATTATTTCACTCAATGAAACAAACATTGTGGAAAAAATTCCCATTGTTTGTTCAGAATATCGTTTCGTCCCGGACTCAGCTATCAGACAGCTTTCACATAGCACTGATATTTACCCTATCAAAATAATTGGGAAGCTGTCACACTAGAGAGAAAAGTTGGCTCACAATACGTTCTCCATTTAAAGGATGGAGAGTCAGACAGGGACAAGGCAATGGTACCGCTTTTCATATTCAGTTTTGTCCTTTACTTTCGCATGTTCATGTATCTCGGATAACTTACACAAATATTGCACTGTTTCGTGTTGTAGCTACAATTGTTTGATACGTATTCAGATTTGTTTTCGTCAATGGAACAACAATTGCATAAAGGGAAGATTCCACTTATTTTGTTCAAAAATATAACAAAGAAGAGGGATGTTAGAGAAGGATCTTTCGGACAACCCAGGCAATGTTTGTAACATAGTTGCAAGCAAATATAGTAGAGGATCTGAAGAAACTAGCTAGCTCTACAACTGTTGTGTGTATACATCCACAAAATCATCCTCACTTTGCTTATAGAAATAGCCTTTAATTTAATTATTTTTTTTGTAAGGGGAAGGGGGGGTGCAGTTGTGTATTATATTGTTCAATGTATTAATTCATATGCTCGTATTCCCAAGTTGAAGGTGTTTTAGTTGCAGTTAATGTGTACTTGACCCCCTTTGAACCTATATGTACAAAATGCAACTCCCCTGCTTCTGCCTCCGCTTTGATAAGTGATGATACGATTGAATGTCTGTGATGCGGTGAAAAATTTCATTGCATCAATGTTGTTATCCAAACTGTGGGCAACACAACTGTGCATTGTATGGTTAGGCATCCTTTGTTACAAAATGTGTTTCCTAAGTTGGCAGAGTTGTCGTATGAAACAGTTCGCAAAGTTGTCATATGAAACGTATCTACAGAAAAAGGCAAGCTATGTCTACATGTTGGGGGAGCTTTAGATACATAGAAAATTCACGTAAAATGAGGACAATGCAATTTTTCATATCGACTGAAGAAGGGGAAAAACATATATATCAAACTTTGGCACGAAATGAAAATAACTCATGTGTCTCTGTAATATTTGTTCAACATCCAAATGAATGTTCGTCGAACTTGGCTAGTTGGGATTGCATGCGCATAAGATTAGAATGGAAGAAAACCTCATATATGCCATGCCCCGGTTATTTTCTACTGGAAACATATACCAGATGAAAGAGAAAACAAATGCGTCAACGTATTTTCTTTGTATTTCAAATTGTTTGGTGCAAAGGTCAATGGGTTATGCTCTATGGAACCTTCTGGGAACTTGCTTGCGGCATGTTTTAAGTTTGGTTGGTTCTTGGTTATGTGTTTTGTCTGTCAATTTGTATACCGCAGAACTTGAACTGTTCTTTAGAGGACACAGAACAATATAATTGATTTTTTTAGCTAGCTGGCCCAAAGATCCGCCTGATAATTTCTATGGCGCTATGACACAAAAGTAGTATGTGCCTTGTTTTAACAGATTTTTTTTATCGATGAACTTGGTCAAATTATTGTCCTGGAATAATTTGAAATCAACGAATATATAGTGTGTGAAGTGCAATTGTTCTATCATATCAACAAGAGGCCCTTAAAATTCAAATTGGTCATTGTTTTGGCATTTTTGCTTGCTCGATGAACATGGTAAAATTAATGTCTTGAAATAATTTGAAATCAACGAATATATACTGTGCAGAGTGCAATTGTGCTATCATGTGAACAAGAGGCCCTTAAAATTCAAATTGGTCCTTGTTATGCTTGTGGTGATGGAATTTAAAAAAAACTTTATTTTGTTTCCTTCACTTTTTTAAAAACTAAACGATTTAACATCCTTTAATAATTTAAGGTAATTCACTTGTACAATATCAATATTTAATATTAATAATTTAGTATTTGAAAATAATGTTTTTAGATAAAAAGTTAGATAGGATGACCATCCCTAAACAATTGCAATCTTGAACCCACCAGTCGTGGAGTCCTACCGATTTGTATGCCACATAACTCCAAGTGTTGTTTGGAGAACACCGGACAATAAAAGTGCAATGTTGAGCCAAGAAATCTGCAAGTTCGCCTGTCAATTTGTATATCGCAGAAGTCTAGGTGCTATTTCTAGGACACAAAACAATAGAGGTTCAATTTTTAGCCCGTCAGGCCGAGAACCCGTGATCCAAAAAGTGCCTAAGTATGGAATGAGGGATCCGCATATTATACTTTATAAAAGTACATGTTTACTATGTATTTCTCATTTTTTGGAAAACTTTTATATCACTCGCCCAACCAGATTGTATAAACTTTCTCATCTAATTAAATTCTGCAATATCAATATTTAATATTAATAATTTAGTATTGAAAAAAATGGCTTTAGATATGTTAGATAGTTGATAGGGATTACCATCCGTAAACAATGGAAAACTTGAACCCGCCAACCCTCAAGTCCATCTCTCAATATGTATATCGCGAAACTCCGAGTGCTATTTGGAGGAGACAGAACAATGAAAGTGCAATGTTGACCTAGGTAGCCCGCAAGTCTACAGTGTTATTTGGGGAACACCGGTCAATAAAAGTGCAATGTTGAGCCAAGTAGTCCGCAAGTTCACCTGTCAATTTGTATATCACGGAAGTCTAGGTGCTATTTATAGGACATGGAACAATAGAGGCTCAATTTTCAGCCCACCAGGTCGAGAACCCGCGATCCAAAAAGTGCCTAAGTATCGAATGAGGGATTTGCATATTATACTTAATATTAATAACTTACAATAAGGACATGTTTACTATGTATTTCTCATTTGTCGAAAAACTTTTATATCACTCCCCCAACTAGATTCTACAAACTTTCTCGTCTAATTAAATTCTGCAATATCAATATTTAATATTAATAATTTAATATTGAAAATAATGTTTTGAAATATGTTAGATAGTTGATAGGGATTACCATTCGTAAACAATGGAAAACTTGAACCTGCCAGCCCTCAAGTCCATCTGTCAAACTGTATATCGCGGAATTCTGAGTGCTATTTGGAGGACACAAAACAGTGAAAGTGAAATGTTGAGCCAACCATCCCACAGGTCTCCTTGTCAATTTCTATATCGCAGAATTGTGGATGCTATTTGTAGAACACGAAACAATAGAGGCCTAATTTTCATCCCGCTAGCCCAAGAGCACTCGATCCAAAAAAGTGGCTAAATATGGAATTAATATGGAATCGGTATGGGACAATAAAAGTGCAATGTTGAGCCAACCAGCTCGCAAGTCCGCCTATCAATTTGTATATCATGGAAGTCTGGGTACTATTTGTAGGAGATGGAACAATAGAGGCTCAATTTTCAGCCCCCCAGGCTGAGAACCCGCGATCCAAAAAGTGTCTATGTATGGAATGAGGGATCCGCATATGGTGTATAAAATCTCATGTCCATACTTTATAAAGGTACATGTTTACTATGTATTGCTCGTTTATCGGAAAAATTTTATATCGTTCGCCCACCAGATTGTACAAACTTTCTCGTCTAATTAAATTCTGCAATATCAATATTTAATATTAATTATTTAGTATTGAAAATAATGTTTTTAGATATGTTAGATAGTTGATAGTGATTGCCATCCGTAAACAATGGAAAACTTGAACCTGCCAACCCTCGATTCCATCTGTCAATTTGTATATAGAGGAACTACGAGTGTTATTTGGAGGACACGCAACAATGAAAGTGTAATGTTGAGCCAGCCAGCCCATAGGTCCACTTGTCAATTTGTATATCGTGGAATTGTGGGTGCTATTTGTAGAGAACAGAACAATAGAGGCCCAATTTTCAGCCCACCAGCCCGAGAGCCCCTGATCCAAAAAAGTGTCTAAATATGGAATTAATACGGAATCTCTACGGGACAATAAAAGTGCAATGTTGAGCCAACCAGCCCACAAGTCCACATGTCAATTTGTATATCATGGAAATCTAGGTGCTATTTGTAGGACATGGAACAATAGAGGCTGAATTTTCAACCCGCTAGTCCGAGAACCTGCCATCCAAAAAGTGCCTAAGTATGGAATGAGGGATCTGCATATGCTCTATAAAATTTCAAGTCCATACTTTATAAAATTACATGTTTACTATGTATTTCTCATTTACCGAAAAATGTTTATATTGCTCGCCCAACCAGATTGTACAAACTTTCTCGTCTAATTAAATTCTGCAATATCAATATTTAATATTAATAACTTAGTATTGAAAATAATGTTTTAGATATGTTAAATAGTTGATAGGGATTGCCATCTGTAATTAATGGAAAACTTGAACCCGCTAGCCCTCGAGTCCATCTGTCAATCTGTATATCACAGAACTCTGAGTGTTATTTGGAGGACACAGGACAATGAAAGTGCAATGTTGAGCCAGCTAGCCCACAGGTCCGCTTGTGAATTTGTATATCGTGGAATTGTGGGTGCTATTTGTAGACCGCAGAACAATAGAGGCCCAATTTTCAACGCGAGAGCCCCCAATCCAAAAAAGTGGTTAAATATGGAATGTTGGATCCATACATGCTCTTTAAAAATTTCATGTTCATAGTTTATAAGAGTACATACTTAGTATGTATTACTTGTTTTACAGAAAACTTGTAGGTGTGGAAGTTGGCAGATTCATGACTTTAGATTTCACTTACTTTTATATCACCAGCCTGATCGACCGCTTCCCCGTTTGATATTGTAATAAACGAATATAAACTGGCCCAAGTCCAATTGTGCTATGACATGAATACGAGGCCCTTAAAATTCAAATAGTTGGCAAGTCTTCTTGTCAATTTGTATATCATAGAAATGTGGGTGCTATTTGTAGGACAAAGAACAACAGAGGGCCAATTTTGAACCCAACAGCCTGAGAACCCGCTGTCCAAATAGTGGCTAAGTATGGAATGAGGGATCCGTACATGCTCTATAAAATCTCATGTCCATAGTTTTTAGAAGTACGTCTTTAATATGTACTACTCGTTTCCTCTGAATCCTATTTAGAAGACACGAAACAATAGCACTGTAATGTTGAGTGACCCAGTCCGCAGCTTCGGCTGTCAATTTGTATATCGCGGGACTCTGTGTGCTATTTGTAGGATACGTAGCAATAGAGTCCCAACTTTGAGCCCGCCAGACCGAGAACCTACAATTGAAAAAGTGGCCAACTATGAAATGCGGGATCTGTACAAACTCTATAAGAACCTTGTGTCCATACCTTGTAAGAGTTCATACTTAGTATGTGTTAGTCATTTTTGATAAAACTTCTACCTGCGGAAGTTGGGGGATTCACAACTTGAGGTTTCAATTACTTTTAGATCACCAACCCGACCGACCGCTTCTTCGTTTGATATTGTAAGAAACGAATGTAAACTGGCCCAAGCCCAATTGTGCTATTACATCAACACGAGGCCCTTAAAATTGAAATAGTCCGCAAATCCACTTGTAAATTTGTATATCACGGAACTCTGGGTGCTATCTGCAGGGCATGGAACAAGAAAGCCCCAATTTTGAGCCTGCCAGCCCGCGAGGCCATTGGTAGTGTTACATAGTTCATATGGATCACCATTCGTAAACACTCACAAGGTTGGGCCTGCCTTCCCTGGTGTCCATCTGTGAATTTGTATATGGCAGAACTCCGAGTGTTGTTTGAATGACACGGAACAATAGAAATGAAATGTTGAGCGACCCAGCCTGCAAGATCGCCTGTCAATTTGTATATCCTGGAACTCTTGGGTGCTATTTGTAGCTAATGGAACAATAGAGGCCCAGTTTTGAGCTCGCCATCCTGAGTACCCGCGATCCAAAGATTGGCTTAAGTATGGAATCCGAGCACAATACATGCTCTATAAAATCTCATGTTCGTACTTTATAAAAATAGATTTTGTGTATTGCTCATTCTTTTCGGAAAATTTCTTGGTAAGGAAGTTGGTGGATTCACATATTTAGATTTTAGTTACTTTTATATCAACAGCTCGACCGACCGACCGACCTCTTCCCTGTTTCATATTGTATAGACCTCCTTGTCTAATTAAATTGTACAATATCAATATTTAATATTAATAATTTAGTATTCAAAAGAATGTCTTTAGATAATGTCCAATAGTTAATAGGGATTAGCATCTGTAGACAATTGCACGCTCAAGGACGCCAGCCCTAGAGTCCATTTGTCAATTTGTATATTGTGGAACTCCAAGTACTGTTTGTATGAAAAGAAATGAAAGGAGTGCAATTTTTAACGAGCCACCCCACAGGTCCGCTGGCCAATTTGTATATCGCGGAATTCTGAATGCTATTTGTAGGACAAGGAATAATGGATGCCCAATTTAGAGCCCACCTGTCCGAGAACCCGCGATTCAAAAAGTGGCTAAGTACATATTTAGTGTGTATTGCTCGTTTTCCAAAAATTTTCTAGTTTCTCTTTTCTCTGTGCTTTTCTTTTTTGAAATGTGGGTTCCTGCATAGGCGGCTTTAACATTGTGTTTCCATTGTTCTGCCACCTGCGACCAACACCCAGACTTCTGTGATTTACAAATTTGCAAACAAACCCCCTTAATCTCGTATACTTTCTCTTTGTGTTTGCTTGGTCCTTTTTCCCAATGTCTCATGCTTTTATATACAGAACCCCAGGTTAAACAATATACAAACTGCCCTCTCACCATTGCACTTTCTTTGTTCCCCTGTGCACAAACAATAGCCGAAATTCCACGACATACAAATTGACGGCCGATATCTATCACTGAGATGCAATATGACCATCGACCCTTCACGTCTCTAGGGTATATCTTCTGTCGTTTTTCTTTTGTAACCCTCCCAACCGCTTTCCATACTTAGGTATTTCTTGGAATCAGTTTCCCAGGTTAGCCAGTGCCTAGCCGCAATTCGCCATCACCGTTTCCTTCGTACTTGTTTCCAGATATGAAATAATTAATCTTTAATTCTAGTAGTTCATCCTGCAGTAACCATTAAGATTTTTATTAATGTTCGGAAGTCCGGAGAAGATTTGTCATTACTATGAATTAAACTAATATTTGCACACAAGTATGTTATCATTTCCAATTATTCATTTCAAACACGATGCAATATGTTTTTTGTGTGCCGGCAGGTTGGCACTTTTAAGAAATTTCTAATTCTTAATCTTTCTTCGTCATCACCGCGACCTTCGCACTTTTTTATAATTCTGCAATTAGTGAGCTATGATGGTGACAACTCATTCCGCATGAACCTTGGAGATTGTCATTGATCAGCGAAAGGCTCGAGAAGATATTCCATTGATACGCATTAAAACATAATTTGCGGAGGGTTATATTATCCCTCCTCGATTTTCATTTCAAACATTGTCTGGAGCAAACGAAAATTCTTAATAACTTGTGGCAGCAGTTCTGTCCAACGACAGTAAACACATTGGGGCATAATGGCCAGAGGTTCCATTATTCCAGGGCATATTCTTACTACTCATCTCCCTCCACCCAGGAGAATAAAAGCATATGGTCCCTTGGTACACCGAGAGATATATTTCAAGCCAAATAATTCCAAGGAAACCATGCCTGCTCAAAGAACCTGCCCAATTGCATTCATGGCTGATGCACAAGTTGATGTCATGAATTCCAAGCCGGAAGAAGATGATCTGATGGTCGATGATACGGTAATGGATGATGGCAATGCATAGACTCTTCCCACTCCTGCGCCCAAATTGAAATAAACCATAATGGATAGAACTTCTCGGCTCAGTGATGGTAGTCCTGAAAACACCAAAAGGAGTTTCAGAAAAGAAACTAACGGTAAATTCAATAGCCACTTTGCAGCGCGAAAGTAGGAATTCCAGAATTCCAAATTAGTTCATTCTAGGTGGAAGAGTTTCACTGTAAATAAATGATATGTTGATGCTCCCAGAGATATATTTCAAGCCAAAAAATTATTGATTAACATCTTTGGGAATCAGGTCCAAAACTCTCACTGCTGCAAGGCATTTTTCTACTAGTCATCTCCTTCCGCTCAGAATGGACTAATTTGGGCCTCTGGAATTGCACGCGCAACCTATGCTCCTAAATTTTTTTGGACTATGCAGAGGTGGTTTCAGTTAAGGGATATTTCATTTTCACTTTAACGATTTTCCTCTTCTTCCTCATGGGAAGCTTCTGAAAACTATCAATTTCCGCACAGGATGATTCATCGAGGAGAAAACTGTGAGGATCTTGCATACTGTAGATCCTGTGCCTGTGTTTGTCACAGATACATTCAATGTTTTGGACCGAATAATTGGGTCCAATTTCTAAGGATAAATGTACAATACTGGGTGTTTTTCTTATTTTTTACATGGATTTGCTATTAAAAAAATTGCCTTTGACTCTTCCTTGCTGCTTCTTTTCTGGATTTAATGCATGTTCTCATTGGCATGGTTCGGTTCTCTCGTAATTATTCAATATTGTGTTTACTTAGGTTATTTTTTCTAAGATGGAACATCTAACAATTATATGACAATATACTGTGTCAATTCACCAACCTTTTATGCAAACAAAAAATGGATTACACAATTTCAAACCAACGTTCAATTCTATTTGTAATGCAGATAGAACATAGCAATACCAGTGTACAATGTTGCAGCAAAATCGTTATTAAGTTTTAATGCTAACAACCCATAATGAAAGAAGGTTAATACTCTGTTTAATATGTTGCAATAATGGAACAATGTATCAAGAACACAGTTACACCCACACGTTCCAATAAAATCTAATATTCAACAAAGAATTTGCTGCCAACTAGTAGAAAATGAAGTTTAGTAGTTAAGTTAATATGTTACATTCATGGAAGAATGTATCAAGAACTGCAATGTACTTAATATTTTATAAATTTCTATAAATCTTGGTACAATTGCAATAAAATCTAATCTTCAACAATGCATTTGTTGGTGATTAGTAGAAAATGATGGTTTTGCCACAATGGGGCTACTTTGAAAGCAATTCGCGCTTATGAAAACTTCCTTCCGCTTTTCTATTTTCCCACTCTTTTATTCCCTATAGTTTCTCTTCCTGGTTACTTACTCATTTTTTTTCCCGAAAATGCCTTGTTTCGCGGCTTGCCGAATTCACGCGTTTCCAACGACCGGTTCTCCTTTCTTTAAATTGAACCTACCACATTTGTGGCACATAAGCTATATTAAAGGGAAAATCATTTCCTCTATAGTTATGTGTCCTGCAAACAACACCCATAGTTCCGCACTATACAAATTGATAGCCGAACTTGCGGGCTGGCTCGCTAATAAAATGCCTCAGAGTTCCGCGATATACAAATTGACGGACAAAGAAAACAAGCCAGAACCAAGTAAACTCATGGAACGTATTCCTAGTTCACACTTGCACATGTGCTCTTTTATCGTGACACCGACCGAACGCTTCCCCATTCCATACCCAAAAACTTCTCCGACCACGAATTCTCGGTAGGAGGGCTCTAAATTGGATTTTTGTTGTTTCATGGCATGCAAATAGTATTGTCACTTCCGCGATATACATATTTTCAACTGGCCTTATATCATGCCCTCTTTCGTATTACGATCCACCTATCATGCCCTCTTCCATGGTATACATTTTTCACTGAAACATTCGACAAATACAATTTAACTGTCAGGTCCTTGCATATTTTGTGGAACTATTGTCACCCCCTTTTGAAGCTCGTTTCTCTGCTTTCCATACTTCGCCATTTCTTCAAATTGCTTTGGTGGATCGTCGATTTGGCGGGTTGAAGAAATATTCAGTTCCTAGTCATTGTTTCCTGTGCCTGCACCCCTTTGCAATTAGCAATTAGCAGTTGACAATTATATATTAGATCTTATTTTGGGGCATGCAATTAGCATTTTCCCTATTCCATAGTTAGCCACTTTGCCGGAATTCTTCAAATATACAAATCGGCTGCTGAACTTCCCCATCATGATCTCTTCCGTTTTACACATTTTGCACTCAAAAATTCTGATACATGAAATTTGACCATGCAACACTCGGTTGTCCTGAGTATCCCCATAACCCTTTTTTGAATCTCATCCGACCGCTTTTCAGAGCTTGCCATTCTTTCCTTTCTCTTTGTCGTCTCCGACACCTTCGTACTTGTCTATAATAAAAGAAAAAAAAAGTTATATATATATGTATGTATGTATGTATATATATATATATATATATATATATATCTTGTTTCTAAATATGGAATTACTAGCATTTAATTATGACAGGTCATCATGCAAGAACCATATAAATTTTCATTGATGAGCGAAAGGCTCAAGGATATCTCGTATTGATGCGCATTAAACCAAAATTTGCAGGGGAATTATATTATCCCTTCCGAGGGTTGAGTTCAAAATCATGAACTCTCGTTCGCATGTCGTGGCCTTCGCATGTTCAGGAAACCTCCAATACTTAATTGTTCTTCATCGTACCTACCACCTTCACATTTCTAAATATGAAATAAACATGTTTTACTGCTAACAGTTCATCATGAACCACCCATACATATTTTCATTAATCAACGAAAGGCTCGAGGAGCTTTCCCATTCATAAGCATTTAACCAAGATTTAGTGGAGAGTTACATTATTGGCTCTAACTGTTCATTTAAACCATCATCTGCAACAAACCAATGTTCTCATAAACCTATGGCATCAGCTCAACAACACTTCTGTGGAGATATAGTCAACATCTCCAGGCGTAAGGACCATAACTTCCAGTGGTCCAGGGCATATTATTATTACTCAAGCTCTGCTGCAGAGAACCAAGTAATTTGGACCTCTGGGGTTTCTCATGCAGGTTGTGTCCCTAAGGTTTTTTACTGTAAGGACCTAGTCTCTTGGTGTGCTGATAAATTTATTTTTGAGAAAAAAATTATTCCACTGTTGGACTGCTCTTCTATTTCTTTGTCACCTCAGGTCTTCTGCCAGATGCTAAAATTGTCGGATCCACATTGACATTCAGAGGAGAAGATTGCAAACAGTTCCTAGCACAGCATAATAATGAGTTGAACCTCTTGCCCCATTTTTTGGAAAACCCGCTTCTAGTTCCTAAAGATATTACAATTATGAAGGTTAGTTCATTTAGAAATCCATTATGTGAAATTGCCTGGTTGTTTACAAGAATAACGGGATAGGAGTCCACAACAACTGTTTCTCGGATGGCTCTTTATATTTTGTATTTCACATTCAACGAACAAGCCATTTTTTATTGGGGCAGGTTAATTTCCCATGAAATTTGTTCCCAATTGTCAATCTACAAAAGGGAAAAGAAACTTTATATGTCATCCTATTTAGTTTTTGCAATAGCGCATTTCTGTCAGTTTCCACAACTGTTTCTGTCCAAGAATGTCAACTGCGAATTCCACCGAGTAACATTCTGGTACCAGGCCTTGTGGAAGCACACAGATTCCCACTATTTTTATGAGGTTTTTAATGGCTTCGTGTCTGTTTTAAAAAAACAATTGTTAGGAAAAGATGCTCCCCGCATATCTGAATAGGCAACTAGCTTTTTGGACAAGAAGGGGACACTCGAACATTTAGATAATTACACTATCATAAGAATTTTTGGCTCCACGGAACAACTTTCTCTCCTTCCATGTCACATTACGGATATAATGTTTTTTTCAAAAGTAGCACATCAATACAGCTACTAGTTCCATCTGTTCCAAAGGAAGAAAAAAAAATGTTCGTTCCTCTGCCTTGGAAAGTACGGGAGTTTGTGTTGAAAAACGTCAACAAAATTGACGATTTCGCAACACATTCTACCATCTCCAACCTGAGATATGCTGAAATCATAAGAGGGTTTGACCCCTATAATATTTTTCCACAGCATTTACAAACACTTGGCCTCGACAATTATTTTTTAAAAAAACACCTGTCCAAAAACAAATACAGTGTCGACAATGGTCCTGCCTCTAATGTCGACGACGTAGAAACAGTGCAAAGATGCACTAAATTGTACACGCAACAAAGGAAAGGCCCCGGTGACAAGATTGTTCAATTTGCAAATACCACTCCAAAAGGTACGACATCCCGGAGCATCGCTCCAATGACCCACCATAGCAACAAAGAAAATCAGAGTTCTTCAAACGGAGGAGGAGATAACGACCCTTTTCACTCTAAAATTGATAGTTCTCAAAATATTCCAGTAGATAAGAAGAGAAAAAAAAATGTGGGGCAGGCGGAAGAGCCGAAAATTTAGAGTGAGAACATGGAACTTGACACTGATCAGGATAGCATGATGTGCTTCCTTGATCATCCCGGAGACGCCATCCACCATAGCCGTCTAATGAACATATCTGTTACCGAAAATTTTGAAGAAGATGAATCCTTCATGTTCCAGAGCATTGTTTTTTATAGCCAGTCCAAAAAATTGATAATTGAGAAAAAAATATGTTAAAAACAAGAAAGGAAAATCTTGTTCAGAGGTTGACCTTGCCAGCATGCGGTTGTCCCAAATCTGTCAACTTCACACTGCGAGCGGAGAAGCACTTCATGATTCCATTGGAGGAATCGAGACCGAGAATGCCAGACTGAAGGACCAGATCAAGGAATTGGAAGACGCTTTCATTCCTATGCCATTGCTTGTCAATCCTTTGGCAATAGCCATGCCTGGAACCCTTGCAGTCAATGTAAAAGCATCCTCCACCCTGCTCGCATCCTGTAAAATATATGTGGAGAATAATATCAAAAACATAATGGAACTAGTTACTGAGGCGTGAAAAAGATCACAAACCATCACTTCCCTTGGAACCAGGGCACATAGTTTGGTCAAGCATTTGCAGGCCGAGTTAAAAGATCAAGAAAAAATCTTTTTAAAAACGATCATTCATTTTGGCAAGATTGTCAACAATATGAAAGAAACAAAAAGAAGAGAAGAAGATCTTCCATCCAAAAACCAGATCGGTCAATTGAATGCATGTTGGAAAGAAAAAGTGAAGAACCTGCATCTCATTGTTCAGTCATGTGAACAAGCCATATCGAACAAAGATAAATTATTCACAAGGCTGTCAAATTTTGACTTAGCCGGGAAAACCAATGACTTCCAAGACCGCGACTTAATCGTAAGCTCCTTGCCCTTAACCAAGAAAGAGTTCCATAAACAAGTTGCTATGTTTAAGGCCTTGTCTCTGGAAAAGTTTTACAACATCCTTCAATTTGATCAAGCTCACGTCCACAACTGGCTAGTCAAATATGTAGTACAGAACGAGGAAATTCATCAGGCTCTCTCTAATCTTTCTATTGACTTCTGGGAATTAGAAAGCGATCTTTTCAACACAAAAATATGGAATGAGATCAATGTCACCCCAATGAGAAGCTACATTGAAGAATGGCTTGAAAGACAATTGAAACAGGCTGCCGAAGAAAGGAAACATGCAGTTGCCAGCATTCCAGCAGCCATCGAGGACATCAATGAAACAACAGCCGCAAGAAAATAGCCAAAGGGCTCATATGTACCCTCACTGTAAAAATACTGATCGCATCCTGCTTTGTTTATCAACCTAGTTATTCCAGCTTCTTAAATAGAGATGTAGAGGCAAACACTTGTACCTTTCCATTTATTGTTTTTCCAGGTATTATACTCTTTCTTCTTTCCACAATCTCGTTTCTTGTACATATTTCTCTAATGGTCCGCGGGAGCCCCAATCCTAGTCTACATGAAAAACACATTGAAATTCCGGTTTATATGTAACAGACTTTAGTTTTTTTTTATATTTCAAAATTTCAAGTAGTATGTAACAAACTTTTATTTTTTGACATATTTCAAATAAAAATGTTTTCTTATCTCCTTTTAAATTTATGTTTTCATACATTCTTATCTTTCACCAGTCTGTATGACAAATGCATTTAATTTTTTATATGTTACAGACTTTTATTTTTTTACAAATGCATTTAATTTTTTATATTTGGTATCTCCTTTTAATTTTATGTCTTCATATATTTTTATCTTTCACCAGTCCATATGGCAAATGCATTTAAATTTCCAAATTTATTCTTCCACTTTCAACAGATTTGTAGTTTGTTATATACTTTCAAAAAATATATGTTTGCTATATACTTCCAAAAAATAGATGGCGCTTTGCTTGCCAAGCGTCATTTGATTTTTCCCCATGTTCCGTGATATACATGTTGCACACAACATTTCCGTCATATACATTTTGCACCAAACACTTCGTTTCATTTACAGTTCGACCCCATTTTCCACAATTTGTTTTCTAGCCTCATTGGCAGGGACTACGTTGCCATGCAGCCTTGTTGATATTGATGACAGTTATGAAAAACTTCTCACTTTATAAATCCTCCTACAAAAATAACTAACCAAAAAGTAAAACATTACAATGTCAATAATTCATGTATATGGGATAGACATCTTTTTATGTGAATGTTCACAATATCCCAATATATTATTATTTTTATTCATTAGTATTGGAATTGATTTAATAAATTTTATTATTATTAAAAATTTATTAATACTAAAATAAATTGAAATAGATTTAATATGGAAATAAAATTTGATGTTTTTCTTATAATTACAAAATTATGATTTTTCTCTTATGAAATTTAATCTATTGGAAGAAAATTAAATTTGTCTACTTGTTACAGAGATAGGCGTCCCCCTATTGGAATTGATAAGTTAATTAAGCTTTTAATTACAAATTCCAATCTAATGGTCAACACTTAAAGATGTCAGCATATTCTTCGTCATTCTCTCAAATCAATGAATGATATTAAGTGTTCATAACTTTTTCACTTTTACTTTATAAGTGCAAATAAAACCAATATTAACTTTCAAGCTACCCTTTCTTACACTTGGCCTATTACGTTCTCTACCATTTCTTACAAGTTGTGTGTCGTTACCCTTTCTTACACGTTTCCTGTCGTTGCATTACATTTCACTACCTCGCATGAACCTAAGGAGTGGGATTTAATAGGTTTTTACTTTTTACTGTTACTTTGACAAGGTGGCGTGAATTGCTTTGGGTCTGTTCGCTTCTCAATCAATTATGCGGATATGGCATAGTAACTTATGAAAGGAGTGCGAATAAACGATTCCTTCATAAAAATTTCACTACCTCATATGGTGAGGAGTGGGATTTAATAGGTTTTTACTTTTTACTGTTACTTTGACAAGGTGACGTGAATTACTTTGGGTATGTTCGCTTCTCAATCAATTATGTGGATATGGCATAGTAACTTATGAAAGGAGTGTGAATAAACGAGTCCTGCATAATTTTTTATGACCTGACAAATAAGCGGAGTGGAAACAAATATGGGAGGGCGTAATTAAATACATTTACATCAAGATCTGCATGCTATTGCTTATTAGGAGAAAGACTACGAATGGCAAAGACTATTACTATTATTGATATTGTGCATTCATGTGTTGTTGGGCATTAGGAGAAATAGGACGAATTGCAAAGACTGCTCTTGATATTGTGCATTCATGAGCTATTGTGCATTCAGGCATCAGGCATCCAGTTTCATTCCATCCAGGTACTAACATCAACCTGTGTTTTTTATTTACGCGTTCACTTCATCAGTCTTTGTTTTCTTTCTGTATTTTAATCAAGATCTGCATTCTATTGTGCATTGGGAGAAAGAGGATGAATTGCAAATACTGCTATTGATATGCGATATTGTGCATTTAATCATCGGTCATCCAGTTCCATTCCATCCAGGTCTGTGTTTTTTATTTACACGCTCACTCCATCGGTCTATGTTTTAATTGAGTCTGAGCCCTCTTTTGTTGATCATGAATTGTTTTTCTCATGAGGAATTGTTCTCCATCAAAAACTTGAAAAAAATCTACACGTGAACACTCCTTCACTTTGTTTAAATAATCTATCCATGCATTTGGTTTTTGTAAATGATCCACCCATGTTATCTCTTCTCAGTGGTATTATTGTTTAAATAATCCGCGGATGCTTTTCATTTAATCAATCTGCTCATGAATTTTAAAATGCTAACCCTTATATTACCTTAACCCTAATAGAACCCTAATATACAACACCTTTGTTCTTTTTTTTTAATTGACTAGGGTTGACTCGAGAAAACCTAGATTCGTTAATGTTATATTATATCCATCTTTGCCTATGCCTTTATTCCTGAATATTATTTTACTTGATAAATTAGCAGCAAATAAATTGATTTTCCTTATTAGTAGCAGCGCTTATTAATTAATATATAGTAAATAGCACATTTCAAATTACTATATCAACTGGTAATTACTTAAACTATTTCAAATTACTATATCAAAAAATATAAGGCGGGGACGGGAAGCTTAGCCCCCAATTAATCTTGATTATTAAGAAGATGATATATATCTCGTTTCTAACTTTCCCAACATCTTCTTCCTTTGGATTGGAAAAACCATCACCTCGATTACTAAGATCTTGTATTACATTAAACTAAATTCCTTTTATATTTAAGATGGGTTGAGTTCATTTATGGAATTTCCTCAAAATCATTTTTTTCAATTTTTTTAAATGGAAGAAGGGTCTCTCATCAATATTTTTCTCTTGTTTAAAATGGAAGGAGCTCTCATCAATATTTTTCTCCTGCTAAAACATAGAGGATATTAGAAACCTTTGAAAAAAAATTATGATCAAAAGTATAATTTTCACTTTTTAAATAATCCGCGGATGCTTTTCATTTAATCAATCTGCTCAAACCCTAACCCTAATATTACCTTAACCCTAGTAGAACCCTAATATACAGCACCTTTATTGAGTCATTCAAACTTGAACCTGAGGCTTGGATATCTATTCATCACTCACATCTATTGCTATCGGATTTTGTTTTCTGGATCAAAATACAAGTAAAATGTGATGATACTTCGTCCACCAACGCTTGGGGAAACTCATTACTAAACCTTTAGGTCAAATTCTAAACCCATAACACTTATTTTATCTCACAAAATTCACATAGAGATGGCGCTTGGGGAAACTCATTACTAAACCTTTAGGTCAAATTCTAAACCCATAACACTTATTTTATCTCACAAAATTCACATAGGGATATCCATCGATGGAATCATTCCTCTGGATAAAGTAACCCCACAAATACTAAATTTGAAACAAATGAAAATTATGCAAAAAAATACCTACTTTTCTCAAAGGAGGTAGAAAGCTAGGGAAAGATTCCTTGTGTACAACAGAAAATTCAACTCAAATGAGAATATTTAAGTCAACAGCAGAATCAGAACATCAAAAAGAAAAGGCCATCATTCAGGAATGAAAACATAATTCAACATACCCTCGAAAATACCAAGATACAGGAAAGACGAATGTACTTTGAACTTGGTTTGAGTAATGAAAGAATTAAATGCACAATAGATTTAACGGTATAAAGAATGGTCTCATTTCATTTCAAAATATGAGAACTAGAGATGTATCAAAAAACGCAATCCAATTTTCATCATAGTAACATGGGGTCATTAAAATGTATGACACTTGGAGATTTTATTTCTTTTATATACAAATATTAATATCTTGTGGATTTGTCATAGTTTCAACCAGGAACGCAAAACTAGAATGTACTCAAAATTGGATTCTATATGCCAGATTAAATGCAATCATTCAATGAATATGAAGAGGTGTAGGAAGGAACATGATTGTATGTATTAAATGTTTCTTCGCACTAGTCCACTTTCAAACATTACAAACATCAACCAGTCCACCAATGGATTTGTCATAGTTTCAACCAGTGGATTTCTTCACACCAATCCACCAATGGATTTGTCATAGTTTCAACCAGGAACACAAAACTAGAATGTACTCAAAATTGGATTCTATATCCCAGATTAAATGCAATCATTCAATGAATATGAAGAGGTGTAGGAAGGAACATGATCAAGTATGTATTAAATGTTTCTTCACACCAGTCCACTTTCAAACATTACAAACATCAAAAACCATGCTATGAATTAAATGATTGACCATAGCAAATCATGTATGTCTTGTGGACTTGTGGACTTAACTTGAGATCTCTTCACTACAACTCAATACCTTCGTTCCACTTTAGTGTTTGGCATCCCTTCCACAGTCAATACTATCACTAATTCCTTCGCCCAGTCTATACTATCAATAATATAGTTACCCCAACTCTATTAATGTACTTTTTTTTCCATAATATTTAATTTCAAGGTTGTTTGAAGAATTGAACCTCATAAAAAACTATTGTATATTTCAAAAACTCTTAATTTGAAGATATTTACATTAATCATTTTTGTAAGTAGGCCACATACAAATCCAGACTCATATAGCAGGTCTCTCTAAAAGAGGTACTTCCCACGCGCTATTTTGTTTGTTGATTGGTTAGCAAGATATTCTGGTTGTTATTGTTACAATAGAAGCATTGTAACAATTGCAAGAAACTTGGTCTCAGTTTGTGGTTGGCTCTTGCTTCAAAATGTTTTTAATGTTCACATTTCCTTTGATGACTGTAAAATATCATGGTAGAGTCTATTTTAGATAGAATTTAAAAGATAAATATTTATAAAATTTAGCTTATAAAAAATTAGATATTTAGGTTAATAATACTTAAAATATTAAATATTAAAATTTTATTTATAAATTTTAGCTTATAAAATATTAGATATTTAGCTTAATCATATCTAAAATATTTATCTTTTAAATGCTATCTAAAATATTAATATTGAGTATTAAAGATTACCATTTATTAACTTTTATTTTGAATCTTTATTTATTAACCTTTATACATTCACCTAGAATTAAAAAAAAATTATTTGCATTTTTTTTTGTTGAGTTACTCAAAATTAAAAACAATTGTTTTTAGTTTCTATTTACTCACAAAATTTTATGAGTGTAACATCACTTTACATTTCTCTAAATTAGGATTTCTGAAAATTAGGGTTTATGTTAGGGTTTAGCTTCAATCCTAGGGAGCAAGCCACCTATAACACCTTTGAGATGTTACATTTTTTTAATTTAAAATTTCTGAAAATTAGGGTTTATGGTGGAAGACCTTAAATGACATTTTCAATCGAATGATATACCCATTCAACAACATATGACTTTTTTCTAACCTTACTCATGTGTTATGTTAATTGAAGACTTTAATGCTTTACTAAATATTTAACCTTCTAACGTATGAATGCATTGACCAAGATGGATGGCTTAAGAGTTGTATGTGTCTCATATATTTTCTTTTTATTTTCAGTTTTTATTTACCAATTGTTATCATTTATGATAATTGATGATATGGTGAAAACATGTTTTGGCAATAAATGATTCAATTAATGCTTCATTGCAATAGATATTACAATTTTGCATTCACATTAAGATGGACTAAAGTGATGAAAGGTTACGATAGCTTCAAAACATCAAGCTATGGATCCCAACATGCATATATAGGTTTTGTACTGCTAGAGTCTTACAATTATGTTCCTATGCTCTATTTAGTTTCTATTCACTCTAAAAATTTTATGAATGTAACATCACTTTACATTTCTGAAAATTAAGATTTCTGGAAATTAGGGTTATGTTAGGGTTTAGCTTCATTCCTAGGGAGCAAGCCACATATAACACCTCTGAGATGTTACATCTTTTTTAATTTAGAATTTATGAAAATTAGGGTTTATATTAGGGTTTATGGTGGAAGACCTTAATGACATTTTCAATCGAAAATATTTATAAAATTTATCTTTTAAAAAATTAGATATTTAGGTTAATAATATTTAAAATATTTAAAATATTAAATATTGAAATTTTATTTATAAATTTTAGCTTATAAAATATTAGATATTTAGCTTAATCATATATAAAATATTAATATTGAGTATTAAAGATTACCATTTATTAATGTAAAGAACCTCCTCGTTACGACGACAAACCTCTTATAACAAGTGCAATTTTTTTGTGTGTGTGTGCACGTGTGTACAAGGATAATAAATACATTTGACTCTGCATCACCATACGACGACGAACATGGTGCATGCAACTGCAATGAAAACATAACGATCTAAGACGCACATCAAGTAATTGCAGCAAGGTACGACAATCAGTCGAAAAAATAATTAAGACTGACTACCCGTCCATCCTACCATGCAATGGTTAAGACCTCCAAGACACATAAGCAACACTCAAGCCCAGGTTCCCATCGATTTTAACCATTTAAGGTCTCAGGGCTGGCGATTGTTCTGAGGAACATGCAGATGTCTACATCTCGCCTGACACAAGCAGACCAAGCCTTCTAAGCTAAGACAATAACATAACCATCAAGATTTGCAAACAACTAGGTTATCTATATTAAGGCATTGACGATAGTGCATCATTATTGACTCATTACTACTATCACAGTATTTCTTTGGGGAGTGTACTTTTAATCACATTACAAGACAAGACAATTAATGCAACAAGTCTGACCTTTAATTGGTTTAACTTTTAAAATATAAATAACAGTATTGTTCTCTACATTCAAGTCTAGTTTACCAAGGTCAACGTCCTAACTGCCTTAACTTACGACTACTTCTCGCAACTTTAAATCAATATTTAATCATATAACCAATCAATTTTAACAAATTAAAAATAAAAGCATTTATACCCTTATCAACAGAACATTATTTTCAACAATAATCAACATTTACAAGCCCAACTCAATATGTCTAGTTGCAAAATATCATTAAGTTACATTCCAAATTAGCCTTATAACAATTCATTGCACAGTTATATATTATAAGTGACAAGAGAGTACCATCTAATCAACATTTAAAGAACATTACTAAGCAAGTCTAATTATTTGACTGAATTAATAACTAAAAATATAATTAATCATTAATTAAATTCTAACTAGTCTGTCAAGTTATAACTAGCCATACATCATAAACTGACCATAAATTTAATTAGAAAAGACAGATGCATGTACCCATCACCACATAAGGATGGCAGGTTAGAAAAATTGAAATTGTACTTAGTCTAAAAGACAATACAATTTATACTGTATCCAAAACATTTAATAATCCTTCTTTTACTCAATCTATAATAAATCAGCTATGGAAATTTATATCTTGCAAGATAAAGATGAGGGTTGCTAAACCCAACTATTCATAACCAGAATTATTAAACCAATATCTTCATAACCAGAATTATGAATGTGTCAATTCTATTCTTGGGTGTAAAGTAGATTTGTGAATGTAATGCGTCCAGGTTAAGCAATTATATCTTATAAGGATATGGAATAATTATATCCACCATAATCTCCTCCGTGTTATAAATCTAGATAAATATTGCTCATAATCAAAGTTAGTCACATACTGCTCAACCAAAATTTACATTAAAAACTGTTATCGCGAATAATGCTTCCATAAAAGGTGCCATAAAATCTACTATCGTACATGACATACAGCTTGACATAACAAAGTCTTACCAGTCACGCCATCGGGTTTGCTGCAAGTTTGCAAAATTAATTCGCTACCATAAAAATCGCCATGCTTCCTCTCGCAGGGTTGGCGGTGATTGAACTAGCAAGGTTGTAATCAAGAGTGCAGTACTGTCTTTTTGGAAGAAGAGATAAACAGCAGATCATCAAGGCAATCGAGGTGAAGGCGAAGGCGAAGGAGTGAATTCAAGAGTTCAGACAGAGAATCCGCGGTGACCTGTCGTTGGGCGAATTGTTTTAATTATGTTTTAATTTGGAAGCTTAGTTGCAAATGGCCCAATTTTTTTTTGTTTGTAAATTCGACTAATATATCCCCCCTGGTTTTTTTTAGATGTGTAAATTCGACTGATTCAGATGTGTAAATTCAACTGATTCATCTGATTCAGATGAGTAAATTCGATGTGTAAATTCGACTGTGTAAATTCAATTGTGTAAATTCGATGTGTAAATTCGAGTGATTTAGGTGACCGTATTCAGATGTGTAAATTCGATGTGTAAATTTGACTGTGTAAATTCAACTGATTTAGATGTGTAAATATGACTGATTCAAGTGACTGTATTCAGATGTGTAAATTCGACTGATTCATCCCCCCCTTTTTTTAAATAATTCTTATAAGACCAGGACAATATAATTAATTCGGCTGTAAAAAAAAATCTGCATAAGGGATAAACAACGTACACCTGTTCGTCTGAGTATGATTTGAAATAGTCGCTCCCAATGGGAGCTAAATATGCAATGCGTCCTCCACAGGTACGTGGAATGTCTCAAACCTTCGTGAAAACCTAACTTCCAGAAGTGCGCCACAAACTTTTGCAAGACACACAACCAATACGGAATTAAAATAAGTGGTGTTCGAAGGTATTCTGTAGAGTTTGTGAAAGGACACTTAACAATCAACAATTCAACAAACTTAACGCAAATAAATTCAAGATAGCTTACCTATTTGCAAGGTTAACATAGGGTTGTGTTCTATCATAAGTTTAAGGAGTAATTAATAACGTTAGAGAAAAGATTAAATAAAGAAATATGTCATGGTTCGTTCCATAAATTCAAGGCGACCCGAGTCTGTTTGTTGTCATAATGTTTAAGCAAAAAGAACCTAGAGTCCTAGATCGCGAGGAAGAGTTATCCCGCCATGACTCGATACTTAGATGCAAGGGAAACAGAGTTAAAAAAAAATTTAATCGTTCTCTTGATTTTACCGGTAGGAGAAATAAAAACCCAACCCAAAAAATAACACAGACATGGATCGTTTAATTGCCTTTCAATAAAATAAAATAAAATGCAATCACAGGCCAAGAAGAAATTAATTTTACTGCCACGAATAACCATGTCCCCTTTCATTTTTATCACATCTATATTTTTCATTTCCAGCACACAATTTCTAAGGACATCGGGTAAATAAATAAAAACAACCATTCAAACCATTACAACCGATATTCCAATCCAAGCTTAAGTCATAATTCAATCTATTCTACTAAATAAAGAGAATATCGTTGCCTTATCGCCCGCCTCGAATGTTGTCTGCGCGCTCTGTGCCGCTCCCACTCGCCTACCGTCGAGACTACACTGGTACCTCCCAGCCAACGCTAGGGGTACTCTACTTCCCCCGTAGCCCCCCAAGCCGCAAAGGGGCCACACACTATCTAGATGGTACATCTAACTCCCATCTCGCCTCGCAAGGCCGAGCTACCACACCTATCCGAGCTGGGAAATCCCAAATCCCCACAAGTAAATCAATCAAGTCACTAATCCGATAGTGTAATGTTACACTAACAGTCGATCCCCAACTTCCTCCTCCTTCCTCTCTTTTATAGAGTTTTAGAACTTCCAAAGTTTCCCTAAATCTCATTTAATTTAAGTTTTAATAAAAATCTTCTAATAATTCTCCTTCGTACAAGTGTCGTCCATCCCCCACTTTCCTTCAATAATTAATTTCTTTAAATTAATAATTGTCTCATTTCCCTCACCCACCTAGAGTTACTCCTAAATTTACTCCCAGGTGTCCCTAGATTCCCTTACAGGTTTTAAAAGCTTTCCGTAAAAAGAAATTGCTAAATCAGTTCAAAATTAGAAGTTTCTTCAATGTCGATTCTTTCCTAAGTGGGTTTCTTGCTTTTTACCATGAGTTTTCCTCTTTCCCCTTTTATGTTACCTCCAATCCCTAGTTTCCTAGTTTTTATTATTTCCTTCTTTCCCCTTTTATTAGAGCCAAAAATGACAATTGTACAAGTTAACCTCCTTTCCCTTTTTATTATTAATTTAATATCTTTTTACACTTTCACAAGTTAAATAATTAATTTCTTCTTTACCTTTCATATCACAGATTTTATTTAAGTTCTTACTCTCTTTATTTTACCCAAAATTTATGAAGTCCACAATTATTACTTAAGTGGTTTATTATTATTATTATTATTATTATTATTATTTTTATTTTTTTTTTAATTTGGTTTTTTTTTTGGAGAGAGATTTTCTTAAGGGCAGACAAAATTTTACTCCTAGCGAAGTTTTAGACTTAGGACTTAGATTCTTAATGAGATATTTGTCTTAGGGCCATCTAGGTTCTTTCCTTTAACATCATCAATGCGACGTGCCCTTCAGGACGCACTACGTGCTCCAAGGGTGCCACTCGCCTCTTTTGTTTCTTTTGCGTGACGTGCTCTGCAGGACGCACCACGTGCTCCAAGGGTTCCACTCGCCTCTTTGGTTCTTTTACGCGATGTTCCCTTCAGGATGCACCACGTGCTCCAAGGGTGCCACTCGCCTCTTGACTGATTGGTAGACATCAATAACCCCTGGAGTCAACACTCCGCCAGGTGAACTTGTGGGAGACTAAGGGATTCTAAGGAATAAGGTCCCCGCCTTATTGCGTGCCCCTTAGAATCATCATGAGCGACTGCCACAGTCTTCCCTTGCAGCATCGTGGGTCCTCTCGAACTAGGTAATCATTAACCTACAATTCGAGCCACGATGGGAGTGCTAGTAGGCTGTGGCAGGGCTGTTGTCCACACCTCTCCCTCAACCTCTTTGGTAGTCGTGTGGGGCCCCTATACTCCATATGTGAGTCTGGTCGGCAAGCTATTGTCAGCCTGCATCATCAACAATCATGTCAGACATGTCCACATCATATCATCTAATCAAATGTACTAAAATCACAGTAAAACAATCAAACCCCAATAGCACACTCCCCGACTCGATCTGAAGTCCAAGGGTTCCATCGATGCCTCTACATCCTCAAGGTCCAAAACCCTACACACTCAGTAAAACCAAGTCAATAGCACATGTCTATGTCAATGCATAAAAACATCATGTCATCTATCATAACGCATCATAATCAAGGACAAATTTTTTAATATCATAATAGTCTGGATCACTTGCGAGCAAGTGTCCTCAAAGAATAAGTTTTCTCAGTGCGCAAGAGCGGGATGTTACAATTAACCTCTATTTTGAATCTTTATTTATTAACCTTTATACACTCACCTAGAATTAAAAAACATTTATTTACATTTCCTTTTTGTTGAGTTACTCAAAATTTAAAACAATTTTATTTGGTTTATATTCACTCTCAAAATTTTATGAATGTAACATCACTTTACATTTCTCTAAATTAGGATTTCTGAAAATTAGGGTTTTTGTTAGGGTTTAGCATCAATCCTAGGGAGCAAGCCACCTATAACACCTTTGAGATGTTACATTTTTTTAATTTAGAATTTCTAAAAATTAGGGTTTATATTAGGGTTTATGGTGAAAGACCTTAGATGACATTTTCAATCGAATGATATACCCATTCAAGAGCATATGGCTTTATTCTAACCTTACTCATGTGTTATGTTAATTGAAGACTATAATGGTTTACTAAATATTTAACCTTCTAATATATGAATGCATTGACCAAGATGGATGGCTTAAGAGTTGTATGTGTCTCATATATTTTCTCTTTATTTTCATTTTTTATTTACCAACTGTTACCATTTATGATAATTGATGATATGGTGAAAACATGATTTAGCAATAAATGATTCAATTAATGCTTCATTGCAATAGATATTACAATTTTGCATTCACATTAAGATGGGCTAAAGTGATGAAAGGTTACCATAGCTTCAAAACATCAAGCTATGGATCCCAACATGGATCCCAACATGCATATATAGGTTTTGTACTGCTAGAGTCTTACAATTATGTGCCTATGCTCTATGAATAATGGTTTTTCAAAAGCATACAAAAGTTAGTCTTAACTTCATTTTCTTTTTTCCTTTTCGTCTTCATGTCAATGCTTCTATGATTCAATTTTTTTCATAGATATGTTTTTATTCATAATTGTCACAATTTATGATTTTGTTTATGTTTTTGTCTTTTAGTCTTTGTTACGAAATGGTCCAATTAATTGTGCATTTTTTTCAGTGCTCAAATGACTATGGATCCGACCATCTGGAGTTCTTTGCCATTTGATATTTTTCAAATGGTGTTTATATGGCTTCCTTTATTAGTGTTGACTAAGTTTAGAATTGTTTCTAAATGCTGGAAGGACGTTTTAGAAAGACAATCTTTCTTGTCACAATGCAACCAAATATCCATGAATGAATTTGGATTTCTCAGCCCTTTCTTCCATGATTGAAACAATTATTTCCTTGGATAATACCTTAATCAAGATGGACGCATTTCTCGTTTTCTTGCGTCGTTTATTGATTCTAGATATAGAGTTGAGTGTACAGTTGGATCCATCGTTTTGCTATCTTTTCCAACATAATACTCCCATTGCAACAATTATTTTGTGATGAATCCATTTACCAAGGCCTTTAAAAATATTGGTTGTATATCAGTTGGAGATTGTGATTTCTTTTCACTACTACAAAAAGTGACCGCCAATAAATATGATTGGGTTGTCTTGAAACATGTTTATAAAAGGATGCAATCGAAGTATTACATTTGTAGCAACCTTGATAGGGTGTGGAAAAGGACAGAACTTCTGTATGGTGGCACTACACCCCCTAAGGATGCAGTGTTCTATAAGAATAAACTATTTTGGTTGTATTTAGACAAAGATTATGAATATTGCCCTCACTATGGGTACACAATCTATTGGTTGGATGTTTTCAAAAATGAATGGGGATTTTCATTTGTTTCCATCAAAGACATACGATGTATGTCACTAGCATTATACAATAACCAGCTAATATGTCTCATCAATGATGGTTCAACCTCTGTATGGTCAATTGAGGAAGTTGAAAATTTATAGTTTGGTCAAGCCTATTCTGAACGAAGAATAGACTATGTTAAGGATGATTGGGTATTCAAATGGACCTTATTGGAAGAAATTTCTACATATATAAATAAAAAAATGCCTCGTTTATCTTCCATTTTGAACATTGCATGGGACAATACTTATGTGCAATTACAATGACATTCCCTTCATGTTCTACAATTTGATTACTAGGTTGTGTATTCCTATTGCTATTGATATTGTATCCAACGAACAGAGCTAGGGGTTCAAATTTCCTACAGTTGAGAATTTCAATGATCTGATTGAAAGTGGAAATGTTTTTCCACTTATTCCAAACATCGACTCTATTGATGACATTCCACCATTGGGCATCGATATGATGTAATAGGTCATTAGGCATCCTTTAAACATTTAATACTATATTTTAAACTTCTTTTTCTCTATTTAATAATGTTTTCTCATTGGGAATATATATATGGTTCTAACATGTTATTATAATTTTCATATTCATATCTTTATATTTTGATTGTATAATTTTAAATCTTTTTTCTAAAGTTTTTTTTCATATAATTTTACTTTTCCCAGTTAATCTGCATCGAAATTTTAATCTGTCTTCTACTACACTTGTTATGGTTATATGGTTATTACAATTTTACTTCTAAATTTTGTCCATGTCTACTTCATTGTCGTGTTCATCTGACTTACTATATATTCAAATGTGTCAAAATATGTTATTTTTTAGTGTGCTATTATTTCCATAAAAAGTGCTTCTCTATATGAATGGAATTTATATTACTTTAGAAATGTTAAAATTATGTTATTATTTCTATGTAGTTGTAGAAATGTCCACTGAAGGAACAAGTAAGCATTCTACCAAATGCAATAGATCACCGGCATCGCATGAGAGGGCTAATGAACTTCGTCATTTACGATATCAACAAAATAAAGATGCAATAAATGAATGTAGAAGACTTCTATATCATAGAAGGGTCAGGGAAAATACTACTGAAATGGATTTTCCCATTAGCCATAAGAATCGTAGTTTGGTAGATATCATGCAAAGAACATTTCCCATCAATGTTTCATTCTTAGAACCTTTTCATAATCCTAATATTTCAACTATTCCACAATATTATAACAACCTTAATTTTATTGGGGAAACTTCTCGTATTCTGGAAGATCATCATGTACATAGGCTATGTACAAATGAAAACCTCCATACTTCAACCAATGGAAGTGAAAGTTTAGATCATGGAGTAAAGACACTAAACATGCAGGACTGAGTTACTGATGTCATTCCAGAAAATGTGCCATCTACTGAAGTGCCTGTTCGTCATGTGCTTGCTCGTTTGCTGGAAAATTTGCAAACTCCTCATCCTAACATCGATTCTTCCTTTCACAACCCTCATTCTAAAATTTTGCACCACCAATAGAATCAATCATCCCACATACTATTTCACTTGGAACAACAAAGGTATTTCAACCATCATTCATGATGACTATATTTGAACTTCTTTCCCTTTATTGCTGACTTTAATCATATTTTTTTCTTTAATCAGGACATTTTTCACTCCAATAGAGGTATAGAAATGAACTATGTTCATCTTGAAAAATCTCACGTTACAAGTCAATGAGAAGAATCTCATCGCCTCCCTTCAAATCTTCCTAGACGATTTAATTGGCAACCAAATGTTGATGTTGTATGTATTTGATTTTCTATTCTTTTTTACAGTTAGACTCCTCCCTTTTCACACTTAGATGGACATTAATGTTTACTATATTTTATGACCAGGACACCATTCAATGCAATCAGGGTAGAGAAATGCACTCCATAAATTTAAGCGAAATACTAGTTGGAAGTAATAGGCCCAATCCACATGTTGAAAATTTGGGTGGGCCCTCTCACATTGATGAAGATGAAGTAGATTTCAAAGGTCAATTTACTCTTTCCATTGGTGGTCAACATGATCCCATGCTGAATGGACATATACAGTTTCATCCCCGCATGATTCCAGTACATAAAAAAATTTGAGCGAAGATAGATAACCTCTCCATTGCTCAAATGTGCCATGTTTTCCACGAACCATATCCTGGAATCCAAGTTTTGATGGGGTTTGAAGGACCTATTTTTAAAAGGTCTAATCAAGAGAGAGGTTCCCATCGTTTTTTTCAATGCAATCAAATGGATCCTGGTGAGCAACCTCATGTTCTAAGAGTACTTACCCAAGTTGAAGAGATTCTCATAGCACATGTAAATCCTATATTGCAAGTAACCCATGCTCATGGTGGGTAATATAAATATAGTGGACACACTATCATCTTTCCACAAGATATTTCTATGATTATTAGAACTCTTCCACGACTTTTTGAAGATAATAATGTTGTTGACATTCAAGGGTTTCCTGCTAACCATTTTCACTCTCATCCTTCATATTTTGTTTCTCACCTACCAAATGAACGTAGAGAAGTGGAAGAAATAAGAACATTTATTGAACATTTTGAGTCTTCACCTATTCAACCAGTTGACTGGCCAGATATTGGTTCATCTCCAATTAATGAATATAATATTGAAGGGTTATTAGACATGGTATTCCCCACATTATTCCCCATTGGTGAGGCTAATTGATTGTGTAACATCCCGCTCTGGCGCACTGAGCGAACTTATTCTTTGAGCAAACTTGCTCTCAAGTGATATGGATTATTATGCTATTAAAACTTTTGATTTTGATTATGAAGCGTTATGGGTCGATGACAAGTTGTTTTACTGCATTGACATAGACAGGTGCTATTGACTCGGTTTTACTAAGTGTGAAGGATTTTGGACCTCGAGGATGCAGAGGCATCGATGGAACCCCTTGGACTCTGGATCGAGTCAGGGAGTGTACCATTGGGGTTTGATTGTATTACTGTGATATTAGTGCATATGAATAGATGATATGATATGGATATGTTCTCACACGATTTGTTGATGATGCAGGCTGACGATAACTTGCCGACCAAACTCACATGTGGAATAAAGGGGTCACACACGACTACCAGAGATGTTGAGGGAGAGGTGTGGATAGCATCCTTGCCACAGCCTACTAGTACTCCTGTCATGGCTCGAACTGTAGGTTAACGTTTACCTAGTTCAAGAGGACCCACGATGTCGTGAGGGAAAACTGCGATAGTCGCTCACGATGATTCTAAGGGGCGTGCAATAAGGCGGGGGTCGTGTTCCTTAGAGGCCCTTAGTCTCCCACAAGTTCACCTGGTAGAGTATTGACTCCAGGGGTTTTTGATGTATACCAATTCAGTCAAGAGGCGAGTGGCACCCTTGGAGCACATAGTGCGTCCTGAACGACACGTCGCGCAAGGGAAACAGATTAGGGCGAGTGGCACCCTTGGAGCACCCGTCGCGTTGTTGATCATAGATGAATGAACCTAGACGGCCTTAGGATGATCATTGTGATAAGACCTTAAAAAAAACATTTTTCCCTAATAAATTGTCGCCCATCACGAAAATTTAGGGTTTAAGTCTAAACTATGCTAGTGGTAAAATTTTATCTCTCTAAAAAAAAAATAATAATAATATTAATAAAACCACATAAATAATAATTATGATCTTCGTTAAATCTTGTAACATGAAGGGAGTAAGAAATTAATTGTTTCGTAATATTCTTCTTGCGAATGAGCATAGTTGTCCCATCTCTTCTCAGAGATAAGCCACCACCATTCCAGCAAGCTTGTTTTTCGCTGCATTTTACAGTTTCAGCTTATTTCCTTATTGAATAGAAAACCAATTTTACTGTATCTCTCTTATTATGTGTTAAGAATTTGGTAATAATATGTATTCATTTCGTAGCGTTCATCCAGCGACCCGCCTGCGTTCCCAAGTTTTTTGCATGCGTTTTGGAGCAGTGGTCTACCTCTGCGACTTGCTCCGTCCTTTTGTTTGCTGGAGGTCGCCGCCCTACTACGATGGCCCCAGATCCGTTTACCGAGATGGAAAAAGATCCTTTGGAAGCATTCAAAGCGTTAGTCTGCCTGGTAGGACCTAAATCCAAGCCTTCTCTTTCGTCTAAGTTTGTTAAGAAGATGGAGGAGATCCCTTCTCTGGAGCTATCCCCAGAGGGACCTTGCAGTCTTTCCCTCCTTCTAGCGGAAAAAGCCCTCATCAGAAAGTTTACGGGGTTATGGCCCAGCCCCCAAAATGGTGGAGGTATGGATTTATGATCGTTGGAAGTCGATGATACAGGGAAACATTTCTCTGTGCGCGGTAGGCAGAGGTTTTTTTGTCTTCAGTTTCTCGAGGGAAGAGGACCGAGACCTAGTTTTCAGATGTGGACCCTATTTCATGGGGTCGAGAGGGTTGTTCTTAGCCCCATGGACTCTTGAATTCAATCCAGGAGCTGAGATCACCGCAGCCCTTGTTTGGGTTAGGCTGCCTCATCTCCCCTTGCATCTCTGGGGGAAAAACTCTCTGGAGGACATTGGAAATAAGCTTGGGTGCTTCCTGGACAGTGTGGAGCCGAAAGGGGATCAGTTTACCTGCGCTCGTATTTGTTTTGAGGTTAACCTCGAGAAAGGACTCCCGGAAGCCATTAAGCTCTCCCTGGGGGAATGGTGCCATATCCAAGAGATGGATTACAAGCAGATTCCTTTTAAGTGCCTTCGGTGCCATGCCTACGGTCATTTCGCAAAAAGCTTCCCCAAAGCCTCTGAGGAGCCGGGACCAGACGAAGGCAGCCAAGGCGAAAGGATCCACTACCCCAGGCTCCGAAGGCCACTCATTCAGCAGAAGCAACTCTAGAAAATAAAAACAGCTTTGATGCACTGAAGGAAGATGAAGCCGAATAACCAGAAGCAACAACAGATAAGGAAGAACCTCTGGCAAACGGAAGCCTTCCGGATTCCACTCCCCCAGAATCAGTAGCAGTGAGAGAAATTCGAGCTTCATATCCGGAACCCTCTTCCCCTGCAGATCTGGTTGCTTCAGTCCCCTCTAGTGGCTCTGTGGAAACTCCTGAACCTGAAGACAAATTAGTTCCATCTCCACCCCTTACCCGAGGGCGAAGGACCAACAAAGCGCGCAGAGAAAAGGAGGCAGCCTCCAACATCTCTTTAGGTTCTCAGAAAAAGATGGATCCCTACTTTAAGAGGAAAATTTCATCCCCGTCGGTTTAATGCTCTGCTTCTGTCTTCTACTATGCTCACCGTTTGTGAGAATCTACTCATGTATGCATTTTCTGTCATTTTCTCGAATTATCTCAAGAAGCAGATGGGATTGGTCCCCCAAGACATTCACAAGCAGGTTGGCAGCACTATTAGAGGTCACCAACCTTCTTCAGATTTGTAGCTTTCTGATTCTGGCTCGCCAGAATGCCACTTAATGCAACATAACCGTTCTCGTAAAAAAAAAGAAATTAATTGTTTCAAAAAAAATATGTTGGATTAAAATTTTAAAAGGGAATTAATTGTTTTATTACTTTGATAATTTAAAATATACTAATTAAATTAGAAAAGGGAAAAGGGGTTAATTTCCACACCTGCCTTTTTGAGTTCTAATTAAAAAGGGGAAAGAGGGAAAATCTAAAATATTAGGAAACTAGGAAAAGAGGTAAACATAAAAAGGGAAAAAAGGGGAAACATAAGGGAAAAAGCCAAAAGTCAAACTTAGTAAAGAATCTACCATTTAAGAGCTTTCTAATTTAAACTGAATTAGCAATTTAATAATAGGGAAAGCCATTAAAACCTGTAAGAGATTTTGGGGACACCTAGGAGTGATTCTAGGAGTAACTCTAGGTGGGTGAGGGAAATAAAGATAATTAATTAATTAAAGAAATTAATTTATGGAGGA
>ML788020.1:6620-27267 GCA_009831015.1 Picea engelmannii | reverse complement strand
GAGGGAAATAAAGATAATTAATTAATTAAAGAAATTAATTTATGGAGGAATGTAGGGGATGGGGGACACTTGTACGGAGAGGAATTTTTAGGAATTTATTTTTAAACTTTAATTAAATGAGATTTTAGGAAAGAAAGGAAGTTCAAAACTCTATATAATGAAGGAAGGAGAAGGATGAAAGACATCTTCTGTTTTGCGTAACGTTATGTTGCAAAAATATCTACTTGACTGATTTAACTTGTGGGAGTTGGGATACCCAGCTCGGTGAGGAGTGGAAGCTCGGCGTTACGAGGTGAGATGGGAGCTAGTCGAAATCTCTGGATAGTGTGTGTGTGGCCCCTTTGCGGCTTGGGGGGCTAAGGGGGAAGAAGAGTACCCCTAGCATTGGCTGGGAGGTACCGGTGAAGTCTCGCCGATCGGAAAGCAAGAGTGCATGGAGCACGTGGGATGTTCACTCAGAGCGGGCGATCAAGCAACGGTACACTTTCTTCGTTTGTATGGTAGATTGTTGTAGGATTTATGATTTGGATCTACATGTTTATTTTGGGTAGGTAAACTGGTTGTCCAGATTCATGACTAAAATCTTTATGGCCTAGCTGGTTGATTGATTGGTTTCCCATGACCTTCATTTCCCTGCATATCGTGACTGCCCTATGGTGTTGATTGTGACCATTTTGGTTGTTTGTCTTTCGTCCCTAGTTCCTCAATCCTCACCTGAGCAGTCAGCCAGGAGGTTAATCTACGTTCGTCGCCTTAGCGTTAAAAGACCTATGGATCTCAACGCCCTACTTTTCTATGCGAGGATGATGAGCAAAGGATGATCCCATCATCCGTCTACCTCTTTTGTTGTCCTTGTTTGATTGTTTGTCTTGCGCCCTGATGCGTTTATCTAACCCTGCAAAGTTTGATTGATGACGAAGTCTTCTTTCAACTTGGGGTTTTTATATCTCATTTTTTGCCTAGTGATTGCCCCTCCTTCGGCTGCACTTCATTGACTTGGGGGCGAATATGCATATCCAACCCTTTTTATTTAATTTATGGTCAGTTATTTCGATTCCCTGGTGCTTGACAAAGCTACACGCCTTTTGTTCTAGACTGCCAGGGTGTATTGATTAATAAAATTTTTACTTTTGGGCGTTTATTGAATGGTCAATCTCAGCACATTAAATTGTTTGGATGTTTTAACCTCAGTAAATTTGATTGTTTAAACTTAGCGATTTGATTTTTGAATGTTAATCTCTCTGTGAATATGACCAGCAGACCAGCATTTTTAATCCCAAAGTTACCGTGTTTTAATTTACATACTGCCACTTTTTTACACTTGAAACACAGTAAATGTTTACCCTGAATGCGTGAGATTTACTCTTGAACCGCCAACAAATTATACTTGAATGCTTGTGTAGTTACTGAGTAATGGGTAGCGTTTTTATTGTGCCGACGGAGGTGGTTATACTGTGTAATGGGGGTGTAATATGTGTTAATGGATGGCCTATTGTTGTTGACAACGAACTTATTAGACAACAAATTGATGTATTGAACTGACAACTATATCATTCTTTTTTTTTTACAACGATTTCATTATATAAATTATATTAGATAACAAATTTGTATGCATTTAATAGATAGCCTCCTAATATTAATAGCATAAGTTTGAATGGTGATTTTATTAATGGAAGACCGATAGCATGTTGACCAACAATCTTACTAATAGATCAACTGATAGAATATCGACAACAACTGATAGCCTATTGATGGCCAATGATTACACCACGATTTTTCCTGTATAACTTGACTATTTTTGTTGTATATATGACCACAGTTTTGCCTGTATAACGTGACTATTTTTGTTGTATATATGACCACGATTTTGCCTGTATAACGCGACTAATTTTGTTGTATTTATGACCACAATTTCCCCGTAAAACGTGACTAATTTTGATGTTAATATGGACAAGACTTTTCCTTTAAAATGTGACAGAGTTCATTGTTGATATGACCACCATTGTGCCTTCAAGACTGATTGAGTTGTTTTTTAAATGACACCCCCTTTGCTATCTCCATGATGTTTTTAGCAGCTGACAGATGCCTAGCAAATTTGCCTTGAAGTCTACGATTTGATTTTTCCGTTGAAGACTGCTATTTGCCTTGGAAAACGACTATTTGTTACCTTGGTGTTTTTACCCTTTGAAGACTTGAATTTTCCAAAAAAGAGTTGTTTGTTGCCCATGCGTTTCCTTTCCTTAGATTACCTGACAACGATCTTAATTGGCATTAATGATATGGACAACATTGTTATTCTGCAATAACAATTATTGTTCTTGTTAGCGTTTAATAATGGAATCTATTGCATTGTTTGGCTCTGAATGGAATTTAATATTTAACCACAAGATAGCAGTAAAATTTGCATTGAATAGAGTAGAAATGGTTTTGTTTATAATCGCAGAACAACTTTAAAATTTGCATGAATGGACAACAACCACTTGTATAATTTAGACCACCATTGCAATTAATCACCAGCAGATTTTTATGTGTGATGGACTTGCATGATGTAAGTAACACTACGAAAGGGTGTTACATAAATAATGACATAGATATCAATATAGTTAATATAGTTATGTATTTTTAAGTTGTTAAATTAGGTTGTAATTCTTTCGTAATATGAACTTGTATTCAGTGAGAAATTCAGACTTGTATTTAACTTACACCTTAGACTTGTGATTGCCTTACGTCCAACTTCGGCTCGTAACTAAATTATAAGTTAGACTTGTATTAAACCGTTGTTTAGTCTTATAATTATTGAGATGTGTATTGTAGTTGTATGCTAGACTTGTTTTAATATTTATGTGGATTGTAATTATGGACGTAAGTAGACTCGATAAAATGATTCGCACTTACGGTTAAAATTTTATGGTACATGGATAAACAGATGGTATTATAGACCTACTCAATTTAAGTTGCACTTAATGATTGTACCATTGTTGACTAGTTGTGATTTAGACTGACTATCTTGTTTCGCTTTTAAGGTTAAATTAGAATTGCAAATAGGTGACTAGCTATAAATTAGACTTGCTAAATTAGATATGTAATTGATGTTAGTTGGATTATAGACATCGCCTAATTGGTAACTTAGACCTGCAAAATTTGAGGCATAAATCAGGTTAAGTTCGGTTGGTAACTCGTTGACTAAGGGGATTTAGACTGGTTGATTGATCTGTAATTAACACCATTCTTTTAATCATAGATACCGACCATTTAGCCTTGACTAATGGTTGGGTTGTTGACAAAGTAGTTTTTAGCTTGCACTTCTCGTTGAGGGAGTGGTTGTTTATTATATGTAATGTTTGTACTTGGTCATGTAGACTTTTAATGTGATTCGTTTGCTCATTGTAAGGGTTCTAGTTACTTGTATAATCAATTTGGGTGCGTGGGGTTGTTAGGATGATTGTCCTTAGCTTAGTAGTCTAGGTCTACTTGTGTCGAGTGGATTGTAGACATCTCCTTGTTCCTCAAAACAGTTGCCAGCCTTAAGACCTTAAATGGTCAAAATCGATGGGTACCTGGGCTTGAGCGTTGCTTATGTGTCCTGGAGGTCCTAGCCGTTGCAGAGTAGGACGAGCGGGTAGTCATTCTTATTCTTCGTTGGTTGAGTGTTGTACATTGCTTCCAGATGCTTGACGTGCTTTTATGTTAGGTCGTTATGTTGTTGTTGTGTGAGTTGCAGCCGTTGTGTGAGTTGCATCCGTTGTGTTCGTCGTCATGTTGTGTTATTGAGTATAATGTCATTATTACCTTCCTACACACACAAAAAAAAAAAAAATTAAGGATGCTTTTACCGGTTGTACATCATAAGAGTCATACTAGATGAGGATATAACATGTGGTATCAGAGCGGGTTCAACCCGCGACTTGGGATCACTACGGCTTTCATTGATATGATTTTATTATACTGTTGCTAATCAAGTTGACTTGTATTCATGTAGGTAATCATGGTTAGAGGATGTCGCGGAGGCAGACGATGGGGTTCTAGGGAAGGAGGCACGACGCCTCTAGTAGCATCCATGCCTAAGGGATCTAACCCCCAGGGAGACGAGTAGGTTGTCGGACAGGAGAAGATAGCAGTTGGTGATGTGGTCGGAATGATGAGATCTTTTCAACGCATGTTCGAGGTACTGATCAGTCGTTTGGACAGAGATGAGGCTAGGGCGTCGGCACCCGCTGAGGTTCCACCGTGCGCTTCGATTAGTACTGGTAGTATTCACCGAGAACTCGAGAAGGTCAAATTTCCTGAGTTCTTTGATGCCCCGGACGGCGCAACCATCGAGGCATGGTTGGAGAACATGGCGATGTGCTTCTCACTTCGTGATTATACCTCCAACATGAAGGTATGCATGGCGGTATTTCAACTGAAGGGGAGAACTATTCTATGGTGGAAGATGCTCCTACCGTAGCTAAACGTGGCCGTCGAAGACGTGTCATGGGAACTATTCGAGGAACGGTTCCGAGAGAGGTACCTTTCAGAGGAATTCATTGAGCGTTAGCTCAATGAGTTCAATGCCTTATGACAGGGCGGTCGTATGGTGCCCGAGTACGAGGCCCATTTTATGGAGCTGCTCTGGTATGCTCCGCACCTTAACACTGAGAAACTTAAGGTCAACAGGTTCGTGTTCGACCTTAACGACAACATACATGCAAAGGTCAGGATTTTGATGCCTCAAACCTTGCATGATGTCGTCCAAAAGGCCCTCATAGCAGAGGAGGAGATTATCAGCGAGGGTCAGACCAGGACTCTAGCAAGACGAGTAGGGCAGGTGTCATCTGCAGCACAACAGCATCAGCGTCGACCGCTGGTGTCCGATACTCAAGTGTAAGACGGAACGATTGAGCTTGGTCGATGACGAGGGACATAGACGTGTGATTATAGGATGGAACCAGGGATTTTCCCTGAGGTTCATGTCTTCCTTACAACTATAGAAGAGCATGCGCAAGGGGTTCAATCTTTATGCGATCCTTGCGTTAAATGAGAAGGGATCAGCGGAGGGTTTAGAACACCTTCCGGTGGTGAGAGAGTTTGCAGATGTATTTCGAGAGGAGTTACCTGGGATGTCGCCGGAGAGGGAATTGGAGTTTACTATATACCTAAAACCAAGGACTGAACCGATAGCAAGAATTCCTTATCGGATGTCGACCCCAGAGTTACAAGAGTTGAAAATGCAACTGAAGGAGTTGCTGGACCTAGGACTAATACGTCCAAGCGTGTCACCGTGGGGTGCACCTGTTATTTTCATACGAAACAAGGATGGGTCATGGAGGCTCTGCATTGACTACCGTCAACTAAACAAGGCCATGATCAAGAATCAGTATCCATTGCCGAGAATTGATGATCTGTTCGATCAAATGAAAGGTGCAACGGTGTTCTCAAAGATCGACTTGCGATCAAGATACCACCAGTTATGGATTAAGGAAGATGACGTCCCTAGGACTGGCTTTAAGATGAGGTTTGGACATTATGAGTTTATTGTTTTACCATTTGGACTGACAAACACCCCAGGGGTATTTATGAGTTTGATGAATGGGGTGTTCCGCGAGTGCTTGGACAAGTTCGTCCAAGTATTCATTGACAATATTTTGATCTACTCGGGGACGATAGAGGAGCATGAAGAGAACTTGCACTTGGTACTACAGTGTCTATGAGAGCACAAATTGTATGGGAAGTTGTCCAAATGCTCTTTTTATCAATTGAAGATTCACTACTTAGGGAATGTCATCTCTGGTGAAGGCATCGCTGTGGATCCAGCGAACTTCAAGGCTATTATGGAATGGCCTGCACTGACGAATGTCCCGAAACTGCGTAGCTTCATGGTTTTAGTAGGATACTACTAATGGTTCATCGAGGGATTTTCGAAGATAGAAAATCCGAACACAGAGTTGCAGAAGAAGAATAAGAAGTTTGTATGGACCGAGAAATGCGCGGAAGCATTTCGGAGGCTCAAGGAATTGTTGACAACAACACCGATACTAAAGGTTCCTGACATGGACGCGGACTTCTTGGTATGCACTAACGCATCCAAGGAAGGCTTAGGCAGAGTCTTGATGCAAGACGGACAAGTGATCGCTTACATTTCGAGGAAACTGAGAAGGCATGAGGAGAACTACGCGATGCAGGATTTGGAGTTGTTAGCCATTGTATACGCCTTGAAGGTTTAGAGACACTACCTTGTTGGACAAAAATTTGAACTAAGGATTGACCACTATGGACTACAACACATATTTACACAAAGCAACCTGAACGCGTGACAACGACGTTTGTCGAAATTTCTTAGCGAGTATGACTTCGAGATTACTTACATAAAAGGAACAGTGAACTGAGTGGCGGATGCATTGAGTCGGAGACCATGCATCTTTTTAGTGCTGCCTCTTTAGACGAATCTAAGTGAAAATATTCTAACTTTATAGCGTGGCGATGACTGGTACAAAGAGGTTGAGGGTTTTATCGGACAAAACACAATGACGGTACCACGATTTCAAGGATTTTCATTTGATAGCGATGGTTTATTGAGGTTTAAAAATCATATCTATGTACCGCCAAACGATGAGTTGAGGATGTTGATCCTAAGCGAGGCTCATAGAGAAGTTTACATGGCTCACCTGGGAGTCACGAAGATGAGGGTAGATCTTAAACCCTTATTCTCTTTTGGAAGGGAATGAAGGCAGACATAGTCAACTATGTGGCCAGATGTCTAAAATGTCAACAGGTAAAGGCTGAACATAGACACCCAACAGGATTACTACAACCACATGTTATTCCAGAATCAAAATGGGAGGTTATTTCGATGGATTTTAATGTTGGATTGCCACTGACAGCAAGGAGACATGACTCGATTTTCATAGTAGTAGACACTCTGACGAAGAGTGCTCACTTTATTCCTATGCATACGACGTATCAAGCACCTGACATAGCTAGAGTTTTCATCAGTGAGATTGTGAGGCTGCATGGTGTGCCTAAGAGGATTATATCTGATCGAGGATCGATGTTTACTGGACGATTTTGGACGAGTTTCCAAGAGGCCTTGGGAACCTAGCTTAACTTTAGTACTGCATATCACCCAAAGACTAATGGGCAGACCAAACGAATGAACCGGACCTTGGAGGACATGTTGCCAATGTATGTGATGGACCAACAAAAGCATTGGGAAGAATTCTTGCCACTATTGGAGTTCGCTTACAACAAAAATTACCAGAGCACCATTAAGATGGCACCTTTCGAGTTTCTTTACAGGCGACCATGTCGGATGCCTTTGAGTTGGGATCGGCTTGAGGATAGGGTCCTGGTGGGACCAAAAGTGATTCAAGAAATGGAAGAGAAAATTCAAACAATAAGACAAAGAATTAAAGAAGCGCAGGATCGACAGAAGAGTTATGCCGATGTGCACCGTGTCGACCGTAGTTACAAGGTCGACGATCGAGTCTTCTTGCAGGTTAAACCGCATAATAGTTCGATCAAGTTTGGGAAGCGAGCTAAACTCTCTCCTAGGTTTGTGGGCCCTTTCGAGATTGTGGAGAGAAAGGGGCCCATGGCCTATCGACTAGCCTTGCCTGATTCTTTGAGGCGTATGCATGACATTTTTCATGTATCTATGTTGAGACATTGTATTAGTGATCCTACACATGTTATTGACATGAGTTCCTTGCAGGTATCGGATGAGGGAGTGATCACGGCTGAGCCGTTCCACATCTTGGATCATCGCGTTTGACAGCTACGACATCGAACGATAGAGCAGGTCAAGGTCCAGCGGGACAATTATAGTCCGCACTCGGTGACCTGGGAGGACGCATATGATATGCGCCAGCAGTTTCCATTTTTGTTTGATAGATAGACATATGATACTGTGATACACTTTATTTCGGCATATATATTGTGAAACTTTGGGACGAAGTTTAGACAAAGAGGGGGTGTATGTAACATCCCGCTTTGGTGCACTGAGCGAACTTATTCTTTGAGGACACTTGCTCGCAAGTGATCTCGATTATTATGCTATTAAAAATTTTAATTTTAATTATGAGGCGTTATGGGTTGATGACATGTTGTTTTACTGCATTGACATATGCAGGTGATATTGACTCAGTTTTACTAAGTGTGCAGGATTTTGGACCTCGAGGATGCAAAGGCATCGATGGAACCCCTTGGACTCTGGATCGAGTCAGGGAGTGTACCATTGGGGTTTGATTGTATTACTGTGATATTAGTGCATCTGAATAGATGATATGATATGGATATGTTCTAACATGATTTGTTGATGATGCAGGCTGACGATATCTTGTCGACCAAACTTACATGTGGAGTAAAGGGGTCACGCACGACTACCAGAGATGTTGAGGGAGAGGTGTGGATAGAAGCCCTGCCACAGCCTACTAGCACTCCCACCGTGGCTCAAACTATAGGTTAATGTTTACCTAGTTCGAGAGGACCCACGATGCCGTGAGGGCACACTGTAACAGTCGCTCACGATGATTCTAAGGGGCATGCAATAAGGTGGGGGCCTTATTCCTTAGAGGCCCTTAGTCTCCCACAAGTTCACCTAGCGGAGTATTGACTCCAGAGGTTTTTGATGTCTACCAAGTCAGTCAAGAGGCGAGTGACACCCTTGGAGCACATAGTGCATCCTGAAGGGCACGTCGCGCAAGGGAAACATATTAGGGCGAGTGGCACCCTTCGAGCACCTAGTGCATCCTGAAGGGCATGTCGTGTTGTTGATGATAGATGAATGAATCTAGATAGCTTTAGGATGATCATTGTGATAAGAATTTAAAAAAAAAACATTTTTCCCTAATAAATTGTTGCCCATCACAAAAATTTAGGGTTTAAGTCTAAACTATGCTAGTGGTAAAATTTTATCTCTCAAAAAAAAAAAATAATAATAAAAATAAAAATAAACACATAAATAATAATTATGATCTTCGTTAAATCTTGTAACATGAACGGAGTAAGAAATTAATTGTTTCAAAAAAATATGTTGGATTAAAATTTAAAAAGGGAATTAATTATTTTATTACTTTGATAATTTAAAATATATTAATTAAATGAGAAAAGGGAAAAAGGGTTAATTTCCACACCTACCTTTTTGAGTTCTAATTAAAAAGGGGAAAGAGGGAAAATCTAAAATATTAGGAAACTAGGAAAAGAGGTAAACATAAAAAGGGAAAAAAGGGGAAACATAAGGGAAAAAGCCGAAAGTCAAACTTAGTAAAGAATCTACCATTTAAGAGCTTTCTAATTTAAATTGAATTAGCAATTTAATAATAGGGAAAGCCATTAAAACCTGTAAGAGATTTTGGGGACACCTAGGAGTGATTCTAGGAGTAACTCTAGGTGGGTGAGGGAAATAAAGATAATTAATTAATTAAAGAAATTAATTTATGGAGGAATGTAGGGGATGGGGGACACTTGTACGGAGAGGAATTTTTAGGAATTTATTTTTAAACTTTAATTAAATGTGATTTTAGGAAAGAAAGGAAGTTCAAAACTCTATATAATGAAGGAAGGAGAAGGATGAAAGTCATCTTTTGTTTTGTGTAATGTTACACTGTAGAAATATCTACTTGACTGATTTAACTTGTGGGATTTGGGATACCCAGCTCAGTGAGGAGTGGTAGCTCGACCTTGCGAGGCAAGCTGCGAGCTAGTCGAAATCTCTGGATAGTGTGTGTGTGGCCCCTTTGCGGCTCGGGGGGCTAAGGGGGAATAAGAGTTCCCCTAGCATTGGTTGGGAGGTACCGGTGAAGTCTCATCGATCGGCAAGTGGGAGTGCATTGAGCACGCGGGACGTCCACTTAGAGCGGGCGATCAGGCAATGATACACTTTCTTCATTTGGATGGTAGATTGTTGTAGGATTTATGATTTGGTTATGCATGTTTATTTTGGGTAGGCAAAATGGTTGTCCAGATTCATGACTAAAATCTTTATGGCCTAGCTAGTTGATTGATTGGTTTCCCATGACCTTCGTTTCCCTACATGATGTGACCGCCCTGTGGTGTTGATTGTGACCATTTTGGTTGTTTGTCTTTCGTCCCTAGCTCCTTAGTCCTTCCCTGAGCAGTCAGCCAGGAGCCTGATCTACGGTCGTCGCCTTAGTGTTAAAATACCTATGGATCTCAATGCCCTATTTTTTTGTGCGAGGATGATGAGGGAAGGACTATCCCATCATCTGTCTACCTCTGTTGTTGTCCTTGGCTAATTGTTTTTCTTGCGCCCTGATGTGTTTATCTAACCCTGCAAATTTTGATTGATGACGAAGTCTTCTTTCAACTCGGCATTTTTATATCTCGTTTATTGCCTGGTGATTTCCCCTCCTTCGACTGCACTTCATTGACTTGGGGGCAAATATGCATAGACAACCCTTTTTATTTAATTTATGGTTAGTTGTTTCGATTGCTCGGTGCTTGACAAAGCTACACGCCTTTCTTTGTAGACTGCCAGGGTGTATTGATTAAGAAAAAATTTACTTATGCGCGTTTATTGAATGGTCAATCTCAGCACATTAAATTGTTTGGATGTTTTAACCTAAGTAAATTTGATTGTTTAAACTCAGCGATTTGATTTTTGAATGTTAATCTCTCTGTGAATATGACCAGCAGACCAGCGTTTTTAATCCCGGAGTTACCGTATTTTAATTTACATAATGCCGCATTTTTACACTTGAAAGACAGTAAATGTTTACCCTGAATGCATGAGATTTACTCTTGAACCGCCAACAAATTATACTTGAGTGCTTGCGTAGTTACTGAGTAATGGGTAGAGTTTTTATTGTGCCGACGGAGGTGGTTATACTGTGTAATGGGGGTGTAATATGTCTTAATGGATGGCCTATTGTTGTTGACAATGAACTTATTAGACAATGAATTGATGTATTGAACTGACAGCTATATCATTCTTTTTTTTTTATAATGATTTCATTATATAAATTATATTAGATAACAAATTTTTATGCGTTTAATAGATAGCCTACTAATATTGATAGCATAAGTTTGAATGGTGATTTTATTAATGGCAGATTGATAGCATGTTGACCAACAATCTTATAATAGGTCAACTGATAGCATATCGACAACAACTGATAGCCTATTGATGGCCAACGATTACACCACGATTTTTCCTGTATAACGTGACTATTTTTGTGGTATATATGACCATGATTTTGCCTGTATAATGTGACTACTTTTGTTGTATATATGACCACGATTTTGCCTGTATAATGCGACTAATTTTGTTGTATTTATGACCACGACTTGCCTGTAAAACGTGACTAATTTTGATGTTAATATTAAATTAGACTTGCTAAATTAGATATGTAATTGATGGTAGTTGGATTATAGACATCGCCTCATTGGTAACTCAGACCCACAAAATTTGAGTCGTAATTCAGGTTAAGTTCGGTTGGTAACTCGTTGACTAAGGAGATTTAGACTAGTTGATTGATTTGTAATTAACACCATTCTTTTAATCATAGATACCGACCATTTAGCCTTGACTAATGGTTGGGTTGTTGACAAAGTCATTTTTAGCTTGTGCTTCCCGTTGAGGGAGTGGTTGTTTATTATAAGTAATGTTTGTACTTTGTCATGTAAACTTTTAATGTGATTGGTTTGCTCACTATAAGGGTTCTAGTTACTTGTGTAATCAATTTGGGTGCGTGGGGTTGTTAGGATGATTGTCCTTAGCTTAGTAGGCTAGGTTTGCTTGTGTCGGGTGGATTGTAGAAACCTCTTTGTTCCTCAGAACAGTGGCCAACCTTGAGACCTTAAATGGTCAAAATCGATGGGAACCTGGGCTTGAGCATTGCTTATGTGTCCTGGAGGTCCTAACCATTGCAGGGTAGGACGGGCTGGTAGTCATTCTTATTCTTCGTCGGTTGAGTGTCGTACATTGCCTCCAGATGCTTGATGTGATTTTATGTTAGTTCATTATGTTGTTGTTGCGTGAGTTGTAGGTGTTGTGTTCGTCGTCATGTTTCATTGTTGAGTATAATGTCATTATTACCTTGCTACACACACAAAAAAAAAAAAATTAAGGGTGCTTTTACTGGTTGTACATCATAGGAGTCTTACCAGATGGGGATGTCACAGGTTGCATCCACGTATTTGTAACATTCAACTTCATGAATATGGATTTCACTTGCTTAGGTACTTTGATCAGAGATTTGGAAGCCATCCTCTCTTTCGATACTTCTTATTAAACATGATAATGTGACATCAAAGCCAAGCTACTACTGCAGTTTTTGTAAAGAAAAATATACATGATAACTCCCCAACAACAATTGAAGCATTGTGTCAACAACTCTTAGATTTACATGATAATAAGTTGGTTGAGCATCTTATGCATTTTGGTTCTTCACTCAGAGGTACAAGGGCCTATTGTACAAAGTGTCGTACTGAACTTCATGACATGATTACTTAGTTGGGTTGTCCAACTTTGTTTTTGACTTTGAGTGTAGCTGATACAAAGTGGACAGACTTGCATAATGCCATGCCTAGAAATGAAAATTCTCATGGTTCAAATAAAAATCATATAAAAATTGAGAATGTTATCAGGTACCCCCATATTGTTGCAATGTTTATGCATCATAGATTCAATATATTTCAAGAAGAAGTGATCCAAAAATATCTTGGAGCTAAAGACTTTTGGTATAGGTTCGTGTTGTCGTATTTATGATAGCAAATTTTCCTGTTGTTTTTTTTTTGTTGTTTTTCTACTATATATACTTACTATATCTTATTTTTGTTTAGATATGAGTGGCAACATCGAGGATCAGCTCACATCCATGGCTTCTTATGGTTGCAAGGTGCTCCAAACATGGAAAGATTAGATTTGTCTAATCCTTCAGATGTGCATGCTACAAAGACATATTTTGATAGATATGTAACAGCATGGAATCCACGTGACATGCATCATTGAAACATAATGGTTCCTTGAAGCATAAATGATGAACCCTACCTATTGAATACAACTCGGATTTTTTCTTCCAATCCTCATGATGATTATGAACATTTTTTGAACCGTGTTCAAAGACATACAAAGTGAAACGTAGATTCTTGCTTGCGCAAGAAAGGCGTTATTCTTAGTTGTCGCTACAATGCTCCATGGGAGGTTCGAGATGAATCATTATTATTCATAGATGAAAAAGGAAGAAAGAAATATGAGCCAGCACGAAATGATGATAGGCTAAATGTCCATAATGTAGATCTTCTTGCAATGTGGTGTGCAAATTTTGATTGTCAACCAGTGGTTTCTCGATATGTTGTCTTGAAATATATTGCTAAGTATGCTTCCAAAGAAAAAAAGAGGTCAGAAATTTATCAAGATATGCTAACTAGAATTTCATATTCGGGTGCATCAGAGGATCCTTCTTTGTCTACATACAAAAGATTCCTTGCTGAAACACTTGTTGATCATGACATTGGAGCCCAAGAAACTTTCCATATGTTACTAAAGCTACCTCTTGTACTTTTCAGTAGAAAAATTGTTTCTGTAAATGTTGGGCGAAAGGTTTTTAGAAAGTTTCCAAAGGACCCCCATCAAATTTCCTCTCCTAACAGTTTTGTTCAAACATATCAACAAAGACCTTCTTTTATTGAACATTTGTGTTTGATAGAAGCAGCAAGATCTTGGACATTTGATGCTAAACATAAGAAAGAACAATGGAAACCTAGAGGTGTTCATGAAATTGTTAGAGTTTGGCCACGGTTTTATTCTATCCTCGATGAGGCTTCTGAAGACTTCCAAACTTTTTGTTGGACTGAATTTCTTTTGTACAAACCATTCAGGAACATTCCCTTAGATATTGGCCTTTCAGATGATACAGTTATTGAAAATTGGAGAATTTTTTGATATCGACCATGGCATGTTGATCGGGCCCCTATCTCTTCGAAAAATGTTGAAGATGATGTTGATTCCCAGGAACAACCAACCCATGTGGAAGAAGATTTTGAATAATGGCAACTTTTGTCTCGGTTGGTTCCTCCTAATAATGTGAATGTTTCTGACCTTCACACTCTTGGTCGAAGGGACTTTGATATATCTTTTGATTGTGACAAAACAATAGTTTCAAATGATGTTGTAGAAGAGGCAATTTATTTTATAAGAAATGCAAAATCAAGGGGTGTTATTGTTGAAAATCCTCATCCGACATTTGCATCTCCATCTTCCATGGCAGAGAAACAATGAGTTTCTTTTTATATAATTTCACAACATTCCATTGAATATCCATGTCATGAACCTCTTCTAATGATTGTTCAAGGCACTGCAGGCACTGGAAAGTCTTTCCTTATTCATTGTATTTCTCATGCTCTTTCTACTTCATCACTTGATGGAAATAGTCCTTTTCTTTTGCTTGCTCCGACAGGAATAGCTTCTTTTAATATACATGAAAAAACAATACAGTCAGCACTAAAAATTTCTATTAAGGATATGCGACCACTATAGGGGTAGTCTCTAGCAATATTTCAAGAGGAAATGAGGCATATTCAATATATTTTGATAGATGAAATGATCTTTTTTGGACCAAGGTTATTCATACAGATTGATTCTCGATTACGAGAAGCATTTATGAAAAAAAAATCTTTTCCTTTTGGTGGTAGATCTATTATTCTTATTGGAGACCTTGGTCAACTTCCTCCTATCAGAGATAAGCCTTTGTATGTAGGTAAGACAATGGGGAAAGTCTTATGGAAAAAATTCAGACCATTTTCACCTTGGATACAATATTTCGACAACAAGGAAATGATCCAAAACAATATTCTTTTCATAGCCTCTTAATGAACATAAGAAATGCAAAACCCATTTTTGATGATTGGGAACTTCTTATGTCACGGGTTGATATGAATTTGCCTCTTCAGTAGAGGATTTTATTTAATTCAACACTTCACTTGTTCCCAACAAATAATTTGGTGAACTTGCATAATAGAAAATTGTTGAAATCATTAAATTCTCCAATTGCACGATGTGTTGTTGAGCATACACGATGAACAAAAATTGTTGGTGTCGATGATGATCAATTGGAACGTGAAGTTCTCTTATGCCCTGGACAACGTGTCATGTTGACATGTAACTTATGAGTTGAAGTTGGCTTAGTAAATGGTGCTCTTGGTTACATTCAGAATATATTCTATATGTCTGGCTCAAAGCCTCATCAACTTCCAATGTACACAACTGTTCTTTTTTATAAGTACATCAATGTTCCATTTGACCCAATTAATCCAAACATTGTACCCATCACACCAATTGTAAGAGGAAATCATAAACAAATTCCTTTGAAGATGGCATGGGCCCTTACTATTCATAAATCATAGGGGTTGACTTTAGAACGTGCAACAGTTGATATTGGAAACAAAGAGCAGCAAGGGTTGACCTTCACATCCATACCAAGAGTGAAATCAATATATGGTTTACGTATATCACCACCTTTCTCTTTTGAGCACTATGCAAAGATGAAAAATAGTGCATATGTTACAATTAGGAAAAAAGAAGAGGAACGATTAAAGTCCATATCATTGTAACATCTTATTTAAATATTTTCAATTTTCATATAATGTCTATGTTAAGTTCATTTTTTTGTCCTTTGATATTATTTTTTCAAATAATCTATTGTGAATACTTGTAAAAACATGTACATGTTCAATAAATCCATATTACTTTTTCCAATAAAATATAATCATCATTTTTCAAGTAGGTATATTTCTGGTTGCGACATAAAAAAAAAAAAAAAAAACATTTAGTTTTTGTTGCCACATTGTCTGTTTGGGATGAACAAAAACATTTTCATTTAAAATGTTTCCTTTAAAAAAATACTTATTTTTTAGTGATTTAGTTTTTCTTGTACAACATTTTTTAAAAGGGGTCAATATAATTATTGTTTTCATAATGCATGAGAATGAATTTTTTTTTTTTTTTTCCATCCATACTATATNATATATATATATATATATATATATATATATATATTATTTTTCTTTTGAACATACATCTATGAATAATGAAATTGCATCAAAATTTATTTCAACAATACATGATATCACAAATCAACAATAATTTCTTACTGGAATTCAAGACATGATTAGCAGGAGAAGTGGAACTCTTGCACACATGTTCAATGAGATTTTGGATAAGCTAAATTGAAATATATGGTTCGTGAGTTTCAACATATTTATGACAGAGAAGCTGGCAGAAAACTACGTAGAGAATGGCTCCAATGACAAAGGGGTTGTCAAGTTTCTTCAGACATTAATTGGTGTTGCATATGTCATAAATATGGTTGTAATTTGGAATAGGTTTTTTTTTGTTTACAATTTAATTGTTTTTTACATATGTTGGTTTTTGGATATTATATTATATGTACTTAAAACCATTACATTTATGAATACAAATTTCAATTTTTTTTAAGATATTGACCATTGATTTTTATTGTCTTGTTCAGAAGTCTATCAACTAAATTATTGTTGTCCATATGTTGCAATGTCACCTTTTTATTCAAATGTCTACACCAAAGATAACCTTTATTTATATCGAAATGTTAATATGGGTCTTCCCATTCAAGGTGTTTATCTTTTAATAGAAAAAAAAAAAAAATCTCAATATAATATAATATAACAATTGACAACTGAATTAATGAATGTTAAACATTATTTCATGGATTTTTAGTGTTTTCAATTTAATTTGAACTTTTTGGAAGTCTAAAATATTGATGTTAACTTCATAAATTGATTATTGTTCATATTTGGCCATCTCACAAACTTTTTAATGTATCTTGGAAGACCAAGTTCACACATACCATCTTTTCCTCCTCAAATCTCTTAAATAATACTCAGTTAATGGCAATCAAATTTTTACTTTTAATTTACCACTATATCACATGGCTTTATATTTAACATCTTCAAATATAAGTATTCTAATATCTCTTTATGCAATAACATTTGCATTCAATCTTATAATAAGATTTCTTTGATATGTTGCAATGGGATTTTTTCTTTTACATATCCTTCTCTGTAATTGTGACAATATTCTATAACATTTCTCTTTTCCCAAGAATATACTTCTTCATTATGCAATATAACCCTTAAGAAAAGAAATAAATTTATATAGCCCTCAAGGAAAAGAATACATTTATACAACCTTTCATGTAATGTTGCAATCTCAGTAAACCTCGCATTTCCTTCCATGCACATCAGAATGTGACATTCATGCAAAAACCATGTCATTTTACAAAACTCTTTCCTTTGTTACATTATGACGAACTTCATACCGGTGTATTTTTACAAACTTTCAGATGATGTCACTATGTGACGAAACATTCCACCATGGTTTGATATACTCGTATATCCTCACATTGCAATGTGACATTCATGCACAAACTTTATTATATTTCAAAACTCTTTCCTTCGTCACATTGCGATGATCCATTCAAAAATATTGATGTCAAGTTCATAAAAGTATTAATGTCCATATTTGGCAATCTGACATACTGTTTAAAGCATACTGCAATAAAAAAACTTCAAACATACCATTTTTTCCTCCTCAAAGCTCTCAAATAATATTAAGTTAATGGAAATCAATTTATTAATTTTAAATTACCACTATATCACATGGTTTTATATTTAACCTCTTCAAATATAACTATTTTAATCTCTCTTTATGCAACCACTTTAGCATTCAATTCCACAATAACCTCCCTCTCATATGTTGCAATGGGATCTTTTCTTCAAGTCATCCTCCTCTTTTTTCCTCTGAAATTGTGACAATATTATATAACATTTATCTCTACCCAAGCATATACTTCTTGATAACACAATATAACCCTTAAGTAAAGACATAAATTTATATAACCCTCAAGGAAAAGCATAAATTTATACAACCGTTCATGTAATGTTACAATGTCACTAAAACTGGAATTTCCTGACATGCACATTGCAATGTGGCATTCATGCAAAAACCATGTTATCTTACTAAACCCTTTTATTTGTTACATTGTGACAAACTTCATAACGTCATCCTGTTACACACTTTGAGATAACGTTACTATATTTTGATGAACATGCCGCCAGGGCTTGATATGTTCGCATATCCTCGCATCGCATTTTGACCTTCATGCACAAACCTTGTTTTTTTTTCAAAACTCTTACCTTCGTCACATTGCGACAAACAAGTCTAAAATCTTGATGTCAACTTCATCAACTTATTTATGTCCATATGTGTCCATCTCACATACTTTTTAAAGTATATTGCAAGACCAACTTCACACATACCATTTTTTCCTCCTGAAAGCTCTTAAATAATATTAAGTTAATGGCAATCAATTTATTAATTTTAAATTGTACCACTATATCAAACGATTTTATATTTAACCTCTTCAAATATAACTTTATTAATCTCTTTTTATGAAATCACTTAGGCATTCAATTCCACAATAACCATGCTCTGATATGTTGCAATGGGAACTTTTTCTTTAAGTCGTCCTCCTCTTTTTTTCCTCTGGAATTGTGACAATCTTCTATAACATTTCTCTTTACCCAAGCATATACTTCTTGATTACAGAATATAACCATTAATTCAATACATAAATTTATATAACCCTCAAGTAAAATCATATATTTATACCATTGTTCATGTCATGTTACAATGTCACTAAACCTCGCATTTCCTTCCATGCACATTGCAATGTGACATTCATGAAAAAACCATGTTTTCTTACTAAACTCTTTTCTTTGTTACATTGAAACGAATTTCATAACGCCATCATGTTACACACTTTAAGATGATGTTCCTATGTGACGAAACATGCCGCCACAATTTCATATTCTTGCATATCCTCACATCCCATTTTGACCTTCATTCACAAACCTTTTTATATTTCAAAAATCTTTCCTTCATCGCATTGTGACAAACAAGTCTAAAATATTGATTTCAACTTCATCAAATTATTGTTTTCCATATTTGGCCATCTCATGTACTTTTTAAAGTATATTGCAAGACCAACTTCACACATACCATTTTTTCCTCTTGAAAGCTCCTAAATAATATTCAGTTAATGACAATCAATTTATTACTTTTACACTACCACTATATGACATGGTTTTATAGTTAACCTCTTCAAATATAACTATTTTAATCTCTCTTTATGCAATAAATTTAACATTCAATTCTACAATAAGCTTGCTTTCATATGGATGCGATGGCATTCTTTCTTTAAGTCATCCTCCTCTTTTTTTCCTTTGAAATTGTGACAATCTTCTATAACATTTCTCTTTAACTAAGTATATACTTCTTCATTACGTAATATACCCCTTAAGTAAATACATAAATTCATATAACCCTCAGGAAAATCATATATTTATACAACCCTTCCTATATTGTTGCAAAGTCACTAAACCTGACATTTCCTTCCATGCACATCACAATGTGACGTTCAGGAAAAAACCACGTTATCTTACAAAACTCTTTCATTTATTACATTCTGGCGAACTTCATAACATCGCCCTATTATGCACTTTGAGATGACGTTAGTATGTGACGAAACATAGCACCATGGTTTGATATACTCGTACATTCTCACATCCCAATGTGACCTTCATGCACAAACCTTGTTATATTACAAAACTCTTTCTTTTGTCACATTTTGACAAATTTTCTAACATCACAATACATCGCACCTAGACCTCATGTCACTTTCTGTCATATATGTGCATGTCCTTACATCAAATTGTCACAAGCATTTCATAACATCAGAATGTGATAATCATTACCCAATGTGAGAATGTCATGTTCAAAACTCTAATTTCACAATGTGACAAACATAACCCACTATGAGAGTGTGACAAACCTATTGGAACACCATCATTTTTTAAACAAAGACCCTTCGTCCCAATGTCTTTAGCATAATACTTTATTAATTTATTAATACATTTTTAATGTGTTATAAATGTTTCATTATTATTATTATTGTATTCATACTTGATTTATTTATTACTTAGTATTGTATTATTGTTTTAATTAATTAATATATTTCTTTTCAACATTATATTCTATAATAATGTACAAATAATTTATTTATACATTAGGTTGATTTTATTATTTAATACATTCATGTTTTAACACATTATTACGTTATTATATTTATGTATTAGTAAGTTAATTAATATACATTTAATAATTATTTAATTAATACATTAATACTTTATCACATTTATATATTATTAATGTATTATTTTAAAAAGTACATTAATAATCATCAATATAATAATACATTAATATTTTAGTTCATCAATATGTACATACATTAATAAAATATTAATACATTTATATTTTAGTACATCAATTAATTAACACAATATTAACATTTTATTATTTTATGATATGTTTTTTATTCTTTAATAATATATGAGTAATTTTTTACTTTATTAATATTTTAATATACTTGTCTTATCTTGTGTTATAAATGGTTTTTTACTTTATTTATATATTACTTTTTTCATATTCATATATTATTAATATTTTATTATTTTTATTTTATAATTGCATTTGTGGATATATATATATATATATATATATATATATATATATATATATATATATATATATATATATATATATATATATATATAT
>ML788019.1:1120395-1137289 GCA_009831015.1 Picea engelmannii | reverse complement strand
GGTAGTTGATACCCATTTTGTATAGGGTAGGGGGTACCCATCTTGTACCTATAGGGGTGAGGGGACTCACTGGCCTACGGGTGATGTATATTTTGTATTTTGTAAACATTTATGACATTTTGGAGGATATATGTATATATATATATATGGATACATATCTTTGGCTCTTTTTATGTCTACATGTGTTTATGTTTTTTGATGGTTGATGATGTCTAATCTATATGTTGTGACGGATGTATGATGATTATGTATATGTAATGATGTGTTAATATGATAAATTCCAATCTAACACTAGGTTAGCCATATTATCTGCTATTTGATTAAATTTTCATGGAATATGTGTAAATGTGATTGAATCAAAGTTTCGAGATAAGATTATAACTTACAGGTATTTGCGAAAGAGGCAAGGATCACATACACCATACACATTATTGAGTTATAGGATGACAAGCTAGGAATCTATTAAAACATTGAGGTGAAAAATGTGGCGGTGACTGGCCTCGGTGAGGAGAGCAATGACGATGATGTATTCTTCTTGGTTGTTGGTGGTTGAGCCCACACATATTTCGCTAGAGTGGATAAGTTCATGTGAGGGGGTATAGATGGCCCAAGCAGCCGAAGCAAGATTCTGTGTCCAGTAGATAGCACCGTTAGCATAATCGATGTGGTAGGTTGATGGAGGATGCATCTATCAATAAAAAAGATGGTAGATCATATATGAGGAGTGGAGGTGAAAAAGAAGACTAAAAACTCTACAAATGTGTACAATGAAAAAGCCTAAGGTAGAATGGATACACTCAGGCATAAAAATTATTTAAGTACAACCCGTTGATGGGTTCTTTGAGAGGATAGGCTTTTGGAGAGGCCAGGATGTATGCACCTTTACTGAGGCAATGCTGGAAAATGTAGGGTCCATGCCATAATGATTCAAATTTCCAATGGCCGAGAGTATCATGGGCGATATTGTAGGCTAGGATGAGATATTTGTTTTTAAATGAATGAAGGTTGACATGGTGGTCAAAGGTGGATTTGGACCATTTTTTAGCTGCCTCATTGTTCTGTAATGAAGATCAGAAATCCTCATCCAGTAACTCTAAGGTCATCAAGTGTTGCTCCATCAGAGCAATGTCAGGTAATAGATCGATGGCAATGCATAATGTGGGGATTTCACACTCGATATGGATGGTGGATTTGATCCCATGGACGAGTTGGAACAATGTAAAATCGGTGGCAATTTTGACTACCGTGCAAGAATCCCATAATGTTGAAAACAACATATGATGCCAGTTGGTCTTATAGTTGTTGATGGTATGTTGTAGAATGGTTTTGAGGACTTTGTTGACTACCTCGACCTGTCCATTGGACTAAGGGTAGTATGGGGAGGCAAACTCATGGGAGAAGCCTAATTTTGAGGAGAGTTCTATGAAGATCTCATTCTCAAAGTGCTTATTGTGATCATATACTAACTGTAGTGGGACTCCGAAATGGGTAATGATGTGGTTGAAGAAAAAATGTGTTCTTGTGTTAGAGGTATTGTTTAAAGTAGGCATGGCTTTGACCCATTTGGTAAAGTAATTGACTGCCACAAAAAAGTACTTGTGTCCATTATTGGATGGAGGATTGCAAGTCATGAATTATATGCCCCATTTGGAGAAGGGGCCCGCAATGATTACTGAGTCTAGAAGAGCGGGTGGAGCTCGTGCTTTGCTTGCATAGAGGTAGCATTTGTTGCATCATTTGACAGTGTGGATCGAGTCATGAAACAAAATGGGCCATAAGTATCCTCCTCAAATGATTTTTTGGGCGGTGGACACACCTAAGAGGTGGCCACTGCAAGATCCTCTATGGAAATCGTTCAAGACTCTGTTGGCTTCATCGATGGTCAGATATTAATGAAGGATGGTATCAACCCCACATCGGTACAAGACATCATCGATGAGGAGGTATCAAGGGGACTGATGGAGAATTCACCGACGATCATATCGAGAGAGATGAGACCCAAGATTCTGTGTCCAAAGATAGATGAGAAGGTTCCCATACCATGGGTCATCAGAGGGGATGAAGAAGAGGTGTTCGTCAGGAAGATCCATATTGACGGGTGAAGCTTTAGTGTCTGAGGGAAATGTCGTACTGAGTTCGGTGAAAAAAAGTACTTTATTTCTTTTGGGAGTTGAGAACTCTAGGTTATATTCCTGAAGGATGACGATCCATTGGGAAAATTTTCCATTAATCCGCTATCGAATAAGAAAATACTGCATGGGGTTAGAATATGCTATGACTTTGGTAGTGCGAAGCAGGATATAGTGACGCAATTTTTGAATGGCAAGGATAACTGCAAGGGCTAGTTTCTCATCATGATTGTGTTTCAGGGGTGGTCCTGAAATATTTTTACTGATGTAGTAAATGACATGTTCCTTCCCATCATCCCCTAGTTAGACGAGGACTCCTGCTACTGAGACAATTGAGGTTGACAATTAGAGGATGTAATCACGATCATAGTCTGGGGGACTAATAAAAGGGGCATTGGATAGGGATTATTTAAAATCATCAAAAGAGGTTTGAGCATGTTCATCCCATCGAAATGGGATATCATGAAGTAGTAGGTAGAGGAAACCATGTGCATGGATGGCATAATTTGGGACAAAGCGACATAAAAATTTAGCTTTGCCTTGCAGCCTCTGCAGTTGGCCTAAATTCCTAGGTGGTGGAATTTCTGTGATAGCTTTGACCTTGAGGGGGTCCACTGTGATGCTATGTTGGAATAAAATGAACCTAGGAAGGCACTCAACAGTGATGCAAAATACACAATTGAAGGTGTTCAAGTGGATATTGTACTAGCGACATCGTTGAAAAATGATTCGTAAGTCTTCTAAATGTTGAGTTCGTTTCTTGGATCAAGTAGTGAGGTCACCTAAATAAGCGAGGATGATGTAAGAAATATCATGGAAAACATAAGTCATGGCCCGTTGAAATGTAGCACTTGTGTTTTTTAGTCCAAAAGGCATGACACGATAATAAAAAGTACTCCATGGGGTAGTAAAAGTGGTTTTATACTGATTTGTTGGATGGATTTGGATTTGATTGTAGCTAGAGAACCCATCCATGAAGGAAAATGCCTTGTGGCTGACACATTCATTGATATATTGGTCGATGAAAGGGGTTGGAAAGTTGTCTTTGGGAAAATCATGGTTGATATCGCGAAATTTGGTGCAGATGCGAATAATGCCTTGTTTTTTGTTAACGGGGATGGGGTTGGAAACCCATGAGGTATACACAATGGGGTATATGAACCCAACAATGCATAACTTATTGATTTTGTCTTTGATGGTCACAACTTTGGATGGGTGAAGTGGGTGTTGATTTTGACGGATTGGGGCGACATCTAGCCATGTGTCGATGCGATGTTTGACTATAGAAGGATCGAGGTTGGGCATATCCATATATGACTAGGAAAAAATATCTCAGTATTCCTGAAAGAGAGATTTGTAAGCTGCGAGTTCCTCATGGGAGCATGCAATGCTAATGGTGATTTCTTCTATGATTCTCGGTTTGATGGAAATGTTGATTGTGATGGTGGGGGAGATGTTGGCCATGTTGCCTTCTTCAAAAACATTGAAGGCATGGATAAGGTTGTTGAACCAGTCTATATTCCCTGAAGGAATAAAATCCTTGGTTTTGATTGCACATACAGAGGCTTGGCTAGGAAGGTCGAAGGATGCCTATGAGAGAAAAAGATCTTGGTGATGGAGCGCACTCCATGGGAAATTGGGGGTAGTGAGTTCCTCCAGGATATATTTGTCGTAGTGGAAAATGCGAGAATACAGGGGATCCAAGGAGGTAACAAGAGAGAATGTCACAGTGTCATTTTCCTCAAGTGGTGAATACATAGATGGGATATCACGAACATGGTGCGATGGCTCACTTTTCATAAACCAAATAGCCAAATACTATGGGTGATAAACTGCGGTAGGGGGAAATATTTCTTGTGGGAAATGAACCGGATAATTGGGAGGATTTGGGGGAATATCCTCAGATAGTCTATATATGAACCATGGAGGCTTGGGAAGTGACTCAGGTTGAGGGGAGGCAATGTTTTCAATATATAGAGAGTGCAGGACCATTGGTGAGGTGGTCAGATGTGGTTGAATATGGTTTGAATGATGACACCAATATGAAACAATCAAAGGACACTAGTATGTGAAGGGATCAAGTGATTCACATAGAGTGCAAGGGCATATCATCTGCTTGAATAATGATGAAGAGACATAACGAATGTCAGTGAAGTGAGCACCAAAAAGTGGTAGCAGAGAGGGCTCTTGTTGAAAGGTTTGGCATACTTTCGCTAGCGTCTAGCAAAACTGAGGTAGAGTTGGGCAATGATGAGTGTAGTGGCCATATTCTGAATAGATGACACAATCAAATTTGGTTCGCAGCCCTTTACTGCCTATAGTGGAGGACGTTCTAGTAGTAATAGGTGCACTTGGAGAAGCAACGAGCGATGTGGTTTCTCAAGGAAGTTGGATTAGATTGCGTAACTCGGGAAGAGTAGGACATCTATTAGTGGGATGTCCCTCTCTTTCACATAGTGTGCAAGGAGGTTGAACTCGGGGAGGAAGTGGAGTTATGGGATCTTTATTTTTCCGTATATGCCCAGAAGTGGTGGTGGTGCTAACAGTTGGGGGTGAGGGTGGTTTGTCCGGAGCCTGTATTGGAATCTACATCGGGATTCCCTCTAGTTGAGGAAGGAGAGATGGTTGAGGGACCATTGCGGGTGTGTGTAGGTACCATACAGGGATGAAAAGCACCATTTTAGGAAGGTTAAGCATCACAGATACCTGAAATGCTTGAAATCTAGGTGGGGGGTAGAAGAAGGGAATTTGAGTAATGGCTTGAGGGATTGTATCTCAAACCAGGATTTTCCCTTGGAGGGGGGGGGATTAAGGGATAAGTGGTGTAGTAGGGTTCTCAAGGAATTTCTAAGGTAATAGTTCTTCCACTGGTGGAATTTAGAGGTGTGGAGAGGCCTCAGTGGGAGGGATGGTGTCTTCGGTGTCAGTTCCATTAGAATATATGACGCACACTTATGATGAAGGGTGTATGAGAGGTGGTTATCCATGGCATGCCCCCAACAAGGATGGGTCTTTGCAAAATCTGGGGTCCATTTCAATGAGAAAATAAGCATATGATCTAGTGTGTAAAAGAGGCAAGATGTTATTGATGTTGGGGGAATGGTTAGGTTCATAATGTGTAATTTGGTCGATGGTGACTATTTTCCCAATGTGGGGGAACATCATCATTTGAAACATAGAAGAGGCTACTACCTTCATAATGTACATGTAACTACATCCAAACAAGATATTGTAGTAGAGCAGGGCATCGATAACTTCAATGTCAATGAGGATGGTTTTGCCTCCAATTTTGATGGGGACATTTTGGAAGAGCCTTTCAGGGGAGGATTGTCGACCATCATAGGCTCTCAAGGTGATGGAGCATGGTACTAGCTCAGGGGAGCCAAGGTTTTTCCATACATTTTTGGACATGATGCATGTGGATGCACCTTCATCGATGATACATCAAATGAAACATGATGTTTTGAATATTGATTGGTATCTGGAAAGCTACCAGAGCGGGGAGACATGGTTCTCCGCTATCTAGGTCAAATGTGATGAGTCTAGTATCAGTTGGTTCGACTTCCCCCAAGGTGAAGAGTAAGGATTTCCTATGAGTTGGACAGGTTTGGAGGACCTCCAATACAAACATGGCTACAAGAGATTGTGCCAAGTCATTGATCATACTGTAATTGTATGCTTCCCTAGCCTGAGGGTTATTGGCGTTCCATCATAATCGGATGCAAGGGATACAAATGGTAGGTCTAGTATTAGGGTGTGGAATCATCAAGGGTTGTATGATTGTAGATGGAGTCGCTTTGAAGGTGGTTGCGGTAGATTCAGAGGGTGCATTGTATTGATGACTGTGCATTTGTAGAAGAATTTATTCTTCTCTAGTGAGGAGGATATTGCGATCTGCCTGATTTCTAGGGTGGATGGGCCCTGGGTTTTGATACTGCCTCATTTGTGGTGGGGAAGGATGTACCTCTTGTTGGGTATTCATCACACCTTAGTGTGGAATAGGGTTTTTCAACATGATCGATGGTGGTTGTTGCAATTATTATAGTGGGGCCTACTGAGGGGTATGCAGTGTTGGAGGACGTGGTGTGTTCATGGATTCTTTCATCTATTTGAAGTCGGAAATTTGGGGGAAACGGTGAGTATAATGTCCATACTCACTGCAAAGATCATAAGGGAAGTTCATCCTAAAATTGTTGTTGTTGTTCTTCCCTTGGTATTTGTTGTTATTGTCCCCTTGGGGGTTCTGGTTAACTTGATTATGGTTTCCCTTAACAGGTTGGTTTTGTTGGGGGTTATTTCCACCTAGTCCGGGGTTATTATTGTTTTGGTTTTTTCCTATATTCTTGGCATTATTTAACTGATGGGCCAGATTTTCAATATTCAATTGCTCAAAAGTATGAAGTTGTTGAATTGGAGAGGGTTGAAAAAAGTTAACGCCGACATGTGGTTGTCCATATGGAGGAGAAACCTACCGTGGAGGAATAAGAAATGGAAAATATGGATTGTTTTATGGAAATTATCCATAGGGCGTATAGGAAGCTGAAGTGATTTCACTAGTTCCCAGGTTATATGCTGAGATAGAAGGGGAACCAGAACTTGGTTGAGAGGTTGGGTGCATCATGGGTGTCGGCAAGGGTCTACTCATGGGTGGGGGGGGGAGAAACATGATATGTCTATTGGTAAGGGGGAGAAGGGTAATAATATGGACCTCCATATGGTTGCAAATATTGAGGTGCACCATACATAGGTGGTGTTTGGTTGTATGGGTTGTGGTGTGTTGTGGTAGCAATCTACGCATCTGCAGCGTGAGACATTCCAGGTTTGTCCTGGGCAAATGGTACGGGTCTGGGTGCATCAGGTAACACTGTGTATAAGTAACCTGACTGAGCATAAATGAGTTCAAACTATTGGGCCTTGCTGATGGATTCCTCTTCAGATTGGGGGAAGGTGGATGCTACATCTTTGTGAATTATAGAGATGAGTTATTTTAGAAACCAATCGAGACGTTGTTCTTTGGTGGTTTTTTCTTTACATAAACTACGTCATCGACACCATTTGTGGATGTGGTCGGAAATATGCATAGCTGAGGTTTGTTTTCACTCAGAGGGCAATTATAAACCAATGTCATGATGAACTAGTAGTTGAAAAAAGGCCAAAAAGGCTTTAGCCAAGGATTCAAAAGTCACATCGGACCCTGATTTTTCATCCACATACCATTTGGCTGATGGAAAAGTGAGTGTTCTTTGAAATAACCTTAAACATATGAAGTCATCCATGATGTTGTTTGAATAGAACCATAAGTGAAAGGTCATAACATGGTTGGCAGGATCTTCATGTGGTTTTCCTTCAAATTTTGGAATATCTGAAGGTAGTTTGGTAGGCATATTGGCCCATGTGGGGTCATGTAAAATGGGATCATTCTTGCGTTTAGTAAAATTAGGAATGTTGAGATATGCCAAGTATGGAATGGGGGGATTTGGTGGAGGATTAGTTCCAACCATTATGTGAGTAGGTAGTGGAATTGACCCTTGGGATAGATTTGGTGGGGTTGTACTTATTCCTTGAGAAGAAGTTTTCCCACCACCTCCTTGTGAAGGAGAGATAGTGGATGGGTGTCCTTGGGAATTGGACCCAAGCAAAGTGGAACCAAGTAAAGATAATCCCAAAATAGTGGCACTCATGGGGGTGTGAGATGGTTGAGTCAGTGAGTCAGCAAGACTAGGAAATCCTCCTAGAATAGGAGGGATATTCTGCAAGCATATGGAATGATGGGGATTTTGTGGGACCCATATGATGTCCAACTAGCAAAGTGAATGTGTGCAAATGGTGATGAGAGAAATAAATGAACAAGAGACTTGTATGATTTGGACCTTCACAAGATAATATAACTCACAATTGCATGTAATCAAATGAGTATCACACATAAATCAACTGTAAATAAGCATACATGTGGGTAGGTGGATTTTGTCTGCATGGGGGAACAAATAAAACAAATGCCCATGTCCTAAAAGACGTATCATCCTTCCTCTGAAATAACACTAGACCTTCCAAGAGCACTCAATAGTGGGGTTTGGATCCACTAGAAGAGGAACTAGTGAATGGTGAAATAATCAGTTATAATGAGGGGTAGAGGGTGCATATCCTAAAAGAGATGGCAATATTTCCCAATAGCCACACAAAATCTGATCAAGGTGCAATTGCAGCCCACAATTGCCACCTGGGTAGACGTCCTAAATTTGGTCACTAGGTACCTCGGTCAAAATGCGACATTTAGATTTTTGGGCTTAGAAATGGGTCACGAGCTGGATCCCTTCCAAGAGTTGGGTGACTCAAGGTAGGATGCACAGAACAATCGGACCTCAGCCTTCAATCCTTCACAGGTATCTCCCTACCTTATGGTGTAGGAACACTTGAATTGGAGGATTTGAAAGTTCCCTATTTGTCAACTTTTAATGTTTGAAAATGTGAGAACTAGATAACAGGGGATTATTTGGATGCCTACCCCCGAGATTCTACCTAGAATAAGAAAAAAATTATTTTCGCACCTCTTGTGGAGAAAAACTTAGTGAGTTTTTAGAAAAATATTTAGGTGTGGTGGGTTGAGAGATTGGGGGTGTGAACCAATCTCGTTTGAATTAAGTGGGCGTGGATAATTTCTCAAGAAATCGTGGGACGTTTCATAATTCCTTTGGAGAATATCTACTTCAACCTCCACAATTCAAGATGGAAATTATGTGAGTGAGGAGTGACTTTGTATGTGGGAAAGTGAAAGACTGTGCCAAATTTTAATAAGTTTAGGTGTGAATTTGAAACATGTGGACTTCCCGTGGTCCCTACAAATATTGGTTACCTAGCTTACTAAGTGTCATTGGTACAACCTTGCAGAATTTTAAAAGACCTAAAGAACTAGCATGTGGACATATGGGTCCTTACTAATCCGTTAAACTCCCTAATGTTGTTTACACTAAGAAATATTGAAAAACTATCCTATGTTTGAAAGCATATGGGCATGTATGGGCTTGTTACTTTGATCTTTAAACTTCTCTGGTGATGTAAAATAAGAAAGAAATTTCAAGAAACTATCCTAAGTTTGCAACATGTGGGCATGTATGGGCCCTTACAACTTTAAGATGATTTCAGAAAGAAACTAAGAGGATCGCTAGGGGGGATTTTTCCTCTCTTAAATATTTTTTGTTAAGGGAGATGAAATGTCCCTTTAACCACCTTTCTGATTCTCAAGATCACTCTATGGTGTGAGAGAAGAGCATACTCAATGATCAAAGTTAATTTATGGTCCCAGTGTAATTTTTTTAAGATGTGATAGCAATAATCTCACCTTAAATTTTACAAACCAAACAAGCCATCCATGTGGAAACCAAAGTAAAAGAGGAGAATATTTGGCTATTTTTACCCCTTAAGTGCCTATGTTTAGATAACCTTTTGGATGGGAAAGGAGTCTAAGTGGAGTGCATGGGAATTACAAATTGCATGAAAGAAATAATTTGAAGGCTAGGGGCCCTCAAATCATCACAAAAACTCTTATAATTTTGAAAATTTGGAAATGTGCGCGGGTTACAATTTTTCCAGAGGCGTAGTGGGTGCACAATGCATAGAATGTGCAGAGAAAGTAATCTCGTGGGGCACACAGTGTGGTGAGTGAATGTATGTGTGATGGAATATCCACGCACTTTGTGATACGTGTCGGGGGAAAAGTTCTTGAGGGAAATTCTCGTCCTCCAACTCATAATTTGGCTTTTGAAAGGTAAGGCTGGGCTGATTTTGGTACCTGCAAGACAAATTGATTAAAAATAAGTGTTCTCTATGCCCAAATAAGGTGGAATTTGATTCCTTTTCCCCATTATGGTTCCCAATCTGTTGTGCTCGTTTCATCACTTGGGTGAGCAAAACAATGGCACTTTCATGCCTAGTTGGGCTTGCTAGATAAGACATAAGTTTGTGAGTGGGTTAAACAAACCAAACACATGTAATGAACAAATAAAAAAACTAAAACAATTTTTGCCCAATTGTATATTTTTTTCCTTTTGAAATGCATTTTAGTGTTGCAGGTGAACTAATTGTTGTTGGCATTGTTGTATTTCTATAACCATTCGCGTGCAATCTTGTGGATGAAATATCAGTGATAAAAACTAGATTCTTATATTAGTCATTTATAATCTCCTTACAACTATGCATTGTGCTAGAAAAGATGCAAAAGTAACATTACCCAAACCTTCCTAGTCATTCTTTTGTAGTGTGAGCCTCACTCATAAGTCATACCTCAAAACATCTTCCAAAACTCAACTAACTCCAAAGAACACAAAGAACTTATCATATCTCGAACCCTCAGAACCTCTTCTATAGGAAAACCCATTACAATTTATAGCTCAAAATAGGGCTAAGCCTATTACAATGTGGAAAAAATGTCCCAAAATCCTAACTACTTTCCTACTTTTGCATTTCTCTTCATCGTGCGCTTTGACTCCTTAAAGTCCACTCCCATCGCATGCTTCATTGCATATTATAACTGCCTTTTATTCTTTGACTTATTATGGTGCAAATCTCAAAACAAAACCAAACTTATCCAAAATTCCTATTCAACATGCCCCCAACACTCACTCGTGGCTTGTCCCGTGCCACTTTGAGCCTTCTTCCAATTGAAAAAAAAACTTCGGTAGTATTTTATCTGGCTTGTGTTTCTTGCAATAAAATGTCATATGAAGTATGCATGTTTCTTGTTAAATTAAAATGTTCTTCCTAGACATTGGTGGAGTTTAATAAGTGTGGAACTCCTTCATAAATTTATCCTTTTATACGGGTACATGTTTTTCTTGTTTCTCGAGTATCATAACTATCACCATACCCAGGTCCTTGTTGTGTAGAAAATACTCTTCCCTTTCTCTTCATGTTCCCGTGATCCTTATCAATGTTTCTCTAATTCATGCAGCTTCTACTGCACTTTTATGTTGCCTTCTATTCTATGCGATCTAGTTCTGGGAAATTTTTCCAAGCTCAGTTCGATTACTTTTGTTCTCAGGACTTCCTCTTGTATCAACGCTACGACCTGCTTACAACTCTTTTCTTTTACTTTAAGTGGCACCATAGTTCTCAATTATAACCCACTTAGATCCACTACCCTTTTTTCTTTCTGTGCACAATGCTCAGATTCTATACTACACTTGACTCTTCTACCTATCTTCTCAAATGCATAAGAAACAATGGTCTTCCCCTTTCTCCTGCTTTATCATGAGTTGGTTCTTAACATCCTTACTTGAAGTCTCATCCAATTATACATATACTTGATTTCTTCCCTATCCTATAATAATTTTGTATCCTCTGGTAGATTACGGTCTAAATCAACCACCCTGTAAAAATATTTGTCACACTCATTCCTGTTGTCTTTCGATTGTGTTCAATTTTGGATACTTTTCTTGTTGGATTTTAACTATGACTACACACTTCCACTAATCTGCCATCATATTTTCTCTTCAATGCATGTCCCATTGTGGATGTTATTTTTTGCACCTTATGTGCCTACCTCTATTGTAGTTCAACCTTCTGAAACATGATTCTTGTCTTTTCTTCAACATCCCTTGTTTCAAATTCTTACTATTCTAACTGTTTGAACACTACCTTTGTGATTCCTATCAACCTTTTGTCTCTCACTCTATATTTTATTGTGATCTTGCTTCCTTCATCTATGTGCTCGAATTCTTTCTTCTGCCTCTTCTGTGGCATTTTCCTTCTTTTCCTTTTAACCTTCTAATCTTAACTTCTTGTACTTTTCAGCTTTCGACTTATTCCCTGAATTATTTTCTTTCTTTTTCCTATTTTGCTTTCTTTTTCTTTCTTTTTGTTCCTTTATTTATATAGTACACTATGATACAAGTTATCCTGCACAACTCGCCTAGTGTGCGGAAGGATGACCATCCCTGTATAGTTTCAACCGACTCCCATTCACTAGTGCTTCCATGAATTTTCCATCAAACTATTCCAAATGAACACCTTCTTATGTTAGATATATGATCACGTATGGCCCTATCTAGTGCATCCTGAAATTTCTAGAGTGTTGTAAGAAATTACTGTCATAGAGAAGTACTAGATCTCATGTCTGGAACTTATTGTTCTTGATGTGTCTGTCATGCCATTATTTTTCACTTCCATCAGTGAACGAGTAGGCCTCCTTCCATCCTACATTTTCTAATACTTTGTTTGTAAAGGGGGTCAAAAAGGGGTCATGTAACCGAGCATCATTCAATCTCCTTAGGTTGATGAAAATTCTCATACCCCCTATTTTCTTATCTTGAACTACCATTAGGATTATCCACTGGAATTATGCGACGCGATCAATGATACCAACTTCTATCATTATGTCAATATTTTCCTTCACTTTTTCCTTGTACTTTAGATTCAATCAGTAAGGTCTCTGTCTTACTGGATTATTGTCAGGTTTTAATAGGATCTTCATCTTGTTTAATTCCCCAACTATCCCCTTCATCTCTGAAAAGGTTATCGGAAAGATATCTTGATATTTGTTTAGTAGGTCTGCAATATTTTCAACAGTCTCATCATTCCAATAGTAACCAATATTCGCAAACTTAGGTTTCTCTTTCATGTCAATATTCACTTTGTGCACTCTTAGTGGCTTCGTATATGCATCATATTCCAGTTTTGGACCTTCAACTACGTGCTCCCCTTCAATATCTGTTACTTTCACATTTATTGGGTCTTCTTCCTCTTGATCTTCTTCCGTAACATTGTAGAATTCCATTAATTCATGCACTGTCGCAAATTCTATGTGTGCACTACATGCAGGTATTATTTCTATATGATCTCCTTCCATAAAAATCTTACTTCTAATGACTTGCAGAGATGGATCTACTAAGGGTGACTCAACTTCAAAACTAAATGTTAACTTAAAATTCCAAGTGAGCTCTTCCCAATCTATTGTCCCTCTTTTCACTTCTAGCTCTAGATACCAGTTCCTAGGAACCCTCTCAAGTGTATGTGTGAACTTGTGCGTCCATTCCTCCTTTGGTACCTGTCTCCACGTTTTCATACATTGTGCAACATGATCCGTCAAAATGCTCATCCTTGTGTACTTGTGCATATCTTATTCTATTCAAAATCTGATCTACATCAGCCTTTTGCAGTGCTGCCAATCCCCTATTCTTTTCTTATGTGTATCTCACCATCTCCTTGGGGTTTCTGTCAATGCAACATATAATGCCAACAATATTTTTTTTTCAAGTATCTACAACTCAAATTATTTCACAAAGGAACTTACATCATTTAATCCATCAAACCTTGGTGTACAACATACCTCTATTCTGATCCAACATAGCGAGCAAGTAATGCGAGTACATCTTTTGGTCGATACTTTGTGCAATCTGTGCATCCAATGTTCAAGTCCTTCTTCTGAATCTTATGCACAAGATATAATTCTTCTCCAACTAAGCACACCATCTACAGTAGGATTCACATATTCATCCATGCGCATGGTCATATTATACAAGTTATAAATTTCTTTTCTCGCAGGTTCCACATACTTTATTGCATGTATGGGGTCTAATGGTTCATTGACCTTTAAGAATCCTCCTTCAAAAATCATTTCTCTCTTCTTAAAGTTAAAAATCACCTAGTTGTCAAAGTTCCAATCTAGTCTGAGCAATGTTGCATATGTCTGATTTTTATCTAGGATGCTAATGACCTCAAATTTAGCTACGATGCACACTCTATCTATGTTAATAGTTACTCCCACCAGTCTCCTAATCATTATTATATTATGTTGGTTGGCCAAACTCAACTAAACAGTTGACCAAAATATCTTTGGTTTCCCCATTATTTCCCACGTATGTCTTGGAAGAACATTTACATCTGATCCTAATTCGAAGATGACATTATCCATGTCATACTCTCTTATCTACGCATTGAATATAAATTCTCTATTTTTCCTCTTCTTGCACAATACTTGGTTCACTTCTCTCTGTGTCGTAGGTACTTCTTTTTCTTGGGTGCATTGACTGATCATCCAACGTAGTGCATTCAACATTGTTTTATACTTAATCAACTCTAAAAAAATATTTAGAAAATATTTCATAGTGTTTACCTTCTTGAATAACCTTTCTTTAATGGTGTGATCATAGATTGACGACATATCATATACTGGTGGCATCTTTGATGTTTATATTATCCAGTTTGGTCCTAGTATTTCATTTATATCTTGTTGATATGTATATTTCTCTTTTTGTGGATTAAATTTTGGCATAGGATCATTTGTTTTCCTTATCCATTGATTGACCCCCTTTCCTTTTTCCATCACATTTCATCCAATTATTGTTCCACCACGCATAACGAATACTATTCTGGGCCAATATTTTTACTCAGTTGCTATCATATGTATGTTCTGGTTTTGATTCTGATTCTCTCTTGCCTGTCATTTTGCTATCAGTCTAGGACAATCCTCCATTGCATGGTATAATTATCTACAGTACGTGCACATTGTGTAAGGATTCGAGAAGTCTCTTTCCAAATGTCCTAGTTGATTGAAATTATAACAAATTATTGGTCCTATGCCTCTGCTACCAAATCCACTACACCTTGACCTATGTCAAATCCTCCTCGTCCACCCTAATTAAAACCTCTCACTTGAGAGACCTAGGTTCAATTACTCATAACAAAACCATTTTTTGGTGCACAGTAGGTAGACCCGAGGTTAATATTCAATATACCAACAAAATCCTTAGACACTGGCCCTTTCGACATCACCTGTAGAGAAAGTGAAGTCTCACCCGAGGCATCTAGAGGGGTTGTAGGTGTTGAAGATTGAGTAACTTTGGAAGATATCCTTATTGTATTTGACCAAGACAAAACCCTAAAGAATATTATTATATTACATTTGTTAAGATGACCATATTATTCCTGTGTAAAAGTCAACCCTATTGTTCCTTAACAAGTAAAATAAAAAATAAAAGGGTAAAGTGACAGGTCGTCCTAGACGTAATTTTAGTTTCTCCAGACTACTATTTATAAAGGAGTCCAATGTCTCATTTATAAATACACACACTAGCTCTGTGGTTGAGAAGATTAAGTGCACAAGTCTTAGAGGGACATGCTACTACAACTAGGAGGTGAATTTGTGGAAGTTATTGGTTTATCTCTTGGGCATCTCTTGGGCATCTCTTGGTTAAGTTGTGCACTACTCGTCCCGAGTCAAGGGTTAGAAGAAGATATTTTTCTTTGTTATTTCTCTCTTGGAGAGAGGCATTGTTCTTGGCTGGTGAATCTATATTGAAGAATTTTGTTGGGTTTTTCCCCTTAGGGGATTTTCCTAGGGTAAATAGTGTGTATGCATTGAATGTTATTCTTTCAGTGATCCTTTATATGTAGTCATTGTGCTAATAGTTTATAAGTAAAAGAACACTAATCTAATTAACTTCTTAAGACATACAAATCAACATGGTATCATAGTGATCCCGAAAGAAGGTATTTTCATAGCACAAAATAACTCTCTGAAGAAGCTAAAGGAATAGGAAGACTCTCCTAACCTTAGTGCACCTTTCCCTAGAACATTTTTCAGTTTTGGACAAATTTCCTAAATTAGGGTTTCTGCATATTAGGATTTATGCATAAAACCTAAAAGGTGATGTCATCCACCTTGTTGGAGGATGTTGGGGAAATTAAGACCATCTAGGAGCTCACCCTAGAAGGGTGCACCTAGTCCCTAGATCAAAATTCTAAAATTTGAAGTTTGAGAAATTAGGGTTTCCTCATAAAACCCTAAGTTTGCAGTACCAGTTACAGTTGCAGTACCAGTTTCATTTTAAGTTATATTATCAGTTGTATTTGCAGTGCTAGTTCCTTCATTCTAGATATTGTGCTAGTTGTAGCACCAGTTGTAGTACCGATTGCAGTGAAAGTTTGTGTGAAGTGTTGGGATTGATTTTTTGTTTTCCTAGTGTGCCTTACCCTAGAAAATCTCCAGCTACCTTTAAATTACAATTTGAAGCACATTTGAAGTTTAGAGGTTCATTATTTCTTTCCATTACTATCGTATGGTGCCACTACCTACCGATACTTTCAAAGGTATGTACTTACATATATTTAAACTATATCATTATCTTAAGGGTGTTTGTAGGAGAAGGGATAGTTTTTCCAAACAACATTCGTAGATCCAAAAGGATCTCAGATACAACACATTCAAAGAAACAATGCACCCCAGGTTTTATTATTTTTATATGCCTCTATTTTTTATGGAATTATTGCGATCTTATAAACATCTAGGTTTTATTTTTATCTGTTGAAGTTATGACTATCATACTAACCATTTGTAAAAATTAAAGTCAAAGTATTTGATTGATTAAGGTTGAGATTATAGAGTTTATTCTCTAACTCATATTTTTGTCAATAAAACATATTATCTTAGTACAAAGGACAGGTTCAAGACAATACTTGTCATCTTGAGTGAAGGAGACTCAAAAGAAAAGAAACCACACTCATTCTTGAGGCTAAGAATCCGGGTTCCAGGTTTGATCGATTAAGTTCATAAGATTTAAATTTGCACATATCAAGTTTGATAAATGCCACATTACAAGTAAACACTATAGTTGTGATATCAATATTTGAAATTTTTTATTATTGAACACTTGGTAGCATGTGAGCACTATTGAGATAAATGCTTATTGTAGTAATTTACTAGATATAACTAACATATACTATAAGAGAAACTTGTCATTTTGTTTCTAGGTTACCATGGAGGAATGATTGAT
>ML788019.1:1051492-1074124 GCA_009831015.1 Picea engelmannii | reverse complement strand
CCTTCTCAACTCAGAGAGGGCTCTCTCATGTCACTTGATATATATATGGAAATCGGTGGCTAGACTTGGTTTGTTTTGGGGGTTCAATAAAGTTTTTGGCAATGAAGGGGAAGAACACACAGGGCTATGGAGTCAAAATTTTTGAAAAAGAATGAAAATAATGATCAGCAGGTAGAACACTCTAGAGGATAAAGGCTAAATGAGGCAATGAATCTGAGTTGTAACTTAAAATAAATCAAAGTGGTAAGAGGAAAGAGGAAACAAATAAATGCATCGGAGAATTACGTGAATGAATTATGAATTGGTTAAGAAGAAATATACACAGTCTAAAGTGCTAAGCCAAGAGCATCATGAGATGAATTTTGGGATTTTGTCTCTCCAATTTAAACAGATAAAAGTGAAATGAAATAAAATATCACAGGAATTATAGACTACAAAAGAATACAAAACTCATATCACAGCCAATTAGAATATTTTCATAAATTGTTCAAAATGCTTCTGCATATGTATTCAATTCGGTCGCAAAAAATTACAATAGAATCCAGAACCACTAGAATTGTGCCCTTGCACTTCTTCCCTCCACTAATACACTCAGAGCCTCTAACACTTATACAATTCAAGTTCCTTCAGTGTTCAACAAGTTACAATAACTGAAATGAAACGTTTCAGCTTCTACAATGATTACAAATGACAGTTTTCAGAAAAAAAACGTTTCATGGTCCCTGCAGATTCCTATGACACTCTAGCTCCTTCCTCTACCACGTTCTCTTTGAAATGTCACTCATAATATTTCAAATATAATTGCATTTATCCATATTATCATTAAACATTTGGGAATAATATATTTGAAATAAAAATAATTCCCAAATCTTTTTCTATCCTGTAGAATTAAATTTCCATAATTTAATTCTTTAAGACCATGTCTTGTTTTCCCAATTCACCATTTCATTGTAAAAAAATTTACTTTTACCATTTCCCTCTGAAAAACATTCACTCTGTAATGTTTTTCCAATTTCCCGTTTCATTGTGGAAAAACATTTACTGTGTAATGTTTTTCCAATTTACCGTCTTTGGAAAACTGCCTTTTATCTTCTTCTTTTACTTCTGTAAAACCTTTGCATAAAAATTATCCAAGTTTTCGTTCACGTGCATCTTCCATTTAATTATTTTCCATGGAAATAAACATTAGTCTCCTTGATTTGTAAAATTTAAATCTTACCTCTGTAAAACCTTTTCACCGTGAGGAGGAATCTCATTTATTAGAAATTCCATAATTTTTATTGAAATGCACTCCTGGAAATATTCTGCACATAAAACATATGATAAATGGTGCATTTATTACATCGGGCTAGGGCTGGAGTGGTTTAATTCAACTTCTTTTACCTCCAATGTGATCCACGTAAAAACACGTGTCCACCAAATAAACCACAGTAGTATTCCCCTGTCCGCCTTCACATAATTAACCTCCTCGTTACTTCAATCCTCGATATGTATGTGTGCCCTCCATCCAACCTTTGACTTTTCCCCATTATAAATTGAGATTCGTTCCCATGATATGATTTTTCTTGATTTCATAAATTAAATATTGGATTAAGTATTAATATAAATATAAAAATATTTATATTAATAATAAAAAACCCTTTTTTCTATTTTCGAAGTACTTTGGGAATATTAGGCTTAACACATGACTTTGTGGATAGGATAAGGGTGATTAATAAAAGGAATATTTTTTATTTTCAACGGGAATACAAAAATAAGTCTAAAAATGAATGAATTGATGGAACTAAGGGATTTAGATAAGAATTAAGGCTAGGTATAGGCTTGGGATATTTTCCAACTTTTGACTCATGGGGTACATGAATCTTTTGGATGATCCATTGGGTGAAGCATTTAGGTGATGGGAACTTGATGGAACTGGTGAAAAAAATTGAAAATCTAAGCGGAAAGATAACACAAGGAGAAGTTGCTTTGGAAAAATAAAATGCAAATTAGTAGGTGATAACACCATCAACTTTCGATATAGGGGGTTGGAAAAAATGGTTTTGAGTAGACCTCTTTTTTCCCTGATGTACCTCTGGTGTCACCACGCATCCACGAACGAAACCATAATGGTTTCCCTAGCCCGCCTTCAAATAATTATCTTCCACATTGCTTCATTCTCTGATATGTGCCTTAGTCGTTGATCCAGGCTTCTTCAAAATCGATGGTCCACCAAGTTATACCTTTTGTGCCTTTGCTATATTTTTATATATGCTGCTAGATATAGCCCGCCCCCCCAAACTATCATACTCCCACAGTGATATAGCATTTTGCTAAATTTATGAAATTTGGATCCTGATATGAAAATTATTATGGTGATAACATTGGCTCCAACTGGGGATGCTATCCTTCCTACGAGGTAGAAAAGAACTTGTAAAGATGGTGCCTTATCCATTGGGTTTCTCCAAAAACATGTGTGTGTACCATGCTCCGTCATGTCACCAGTGTCTGGTAAAAACCAAACTCTGCACCCTACTCTCAACTGGATACTGAACACTGAATACACTACTAAAATCTGACTGTACACAATACTGGAAATCCAAACTGAAAAATGCTTGACCAACAAGCTTATTCACACACTCCTACCTACTCTAAAAATGTTGAAATGAATATTCAATCAAGTGATGCTAAGGTGCCAATGCAGCCAATCAAGCAATTGGCTTCCTGATTCTCCTTTGCTCACATTTTTCTTAAGCTGCTAGACAAATGTAAAAGATGGCAGCTGAAAGAAAAAATTGAATCCAAAATATGAGCTTATGAATGAAACAAATTCCTCCTTCACTGATTACTGTAATAGGATGGCCACTGGATCTTGAAAACCATGAAAAATCATTTCTTCTTGATGAGAAAAAACATAAAGACAAGCCTCTTTCATAAGTGCTAGTTATTTTTTCTCTATTTCTTCTTTTCTGAAAACATTTTCAAATGAAAAGGCAGAAATAGGTTTGTCTACTCTTCCATGCATATCAACAAAAATATTCATACATTCTTGAACATATTCAAATATGACAACCATATTATGTGCATCAAGGCTATCCTCTTGTTCATCAAACAATTCTGATTTGGTTTCATTAAATTTCTAGAAATTTGTTTGAGGACAACCATTTTGAATTTCAAATGAATTAATAGAAATAAGTTCCTGCTCATAATCTTCTTGCAAATGTGAAACGATAACAACATGCACTATTTCACAATCTAGAGTTCCCATGGATGGATTTTCAAAACCATGATTTTCAAATGACTCAAATAAAACCACTGCCTCTTCATTATCTTTCTGTATTTCTGATTGAAAAGTGGCATACACTTTTTTGTTTCTTTCCTGAAACTCTATGTCATTTGTTTGTTCATTGCTGGAAGTTTCCATAGATTCAATTTTAGAATCCTCATCCATGTCTAGGCCACTTAGAATTTGAACAACCATATCATTCGTAGGGGGAGAAAGACAACCTTGAAACACTTTGTCTTGCTGAAAATCTTGTTGAATATCTTCATCAAGTTCAGGGGAAGGAAAATGACTTTCATCAACAATTTCTTGATCAAATTCACCTTCAACCAAAGGAGTTTAAATGTGTTGACCTGCACATAATAGATCTAGCTAAACAATGATACACACATTTGCAGAGAGAATTGGAAAAAGAAGAAGAAGGAGAGAAAGAATAGAAAGAATTCTCATTAACCATTATGAATAATTTACACATGATATACTCTGTATAACTAAATGAGTTTGACTTGAGGTGAACCAAGTATCCATAGTGGTGGTCTAGAGTGATCTAGACACACACCATTAGTTATGGGAGTGAACTGCCACCTAGTTGAGTTAACTAGTCAACTAGTCTTCAGTTAACTGACTGAACAGAAAGTAGTGAGGAGTTAACTCACAGAATCAAGGATAATGCACCACTTTGGTGATGATACCAAGGAAAGGTCGAATTAGCATGGTGATGATCCCAATGTTGCATGGTGATGAGCCCAATGCAACATCTAAAATCAACTCAACTAGTCAAACCGAAGTGTGAACTGAAAGAGAATATTCTCCTGGTGGAATGTTCTCTCCTAAAATATAGGAGACTAAATAATGACTAATTATGACTAATAAACAAATAAAACCTTAAGAAAAATAAATCCTAGGTGTGTTTTGAAGTAACTCCAACACCCCCCCTAAACATCACTATGGTAAAAATCAAGATTGGGTCCTAGCAACGAGGCCATGTTAGGTACCCAAGTACAAAAGATACACTGAAAATAAAGTGAGGAAAGAGGGAAAAACTCATGGGAAACCCCCCCCATCAAGGTACAATGTATGTAAAAATAAGAACTACAGTTGCTAGGCAACTGTGTCTTTCACTCCAAGATGACCTCACAGAGAATGGAATTTTTGCTCAGTGAAGGTCTTGGTGAAGATGTCTACCATCTATTCTGCTGAAGGAAAGAACTGTAAGTCGATTATCCCCTCGTGTACTAAGTCTCGAATGTAGTTCATGTGGATCTCGATGTGCTTCATCTGCTGCCTCTGAACTGGATCTCTGTATAACTTCAGAGTGCTCTGGTTTTCACACCAAATGACGATAGACCGATGAAACTGAATGCCCAACTCAGTGAGAAAATGTTGTAGCCACATAGCCTAAATGGTTATGTTAACTACCCCTCTGTACTCTACCTCGGTTAAAGACAGAACAATGGCATATTGCTTCTTTCTTAACCAACAGATAGGCTCAAAACCAAGACTGAGTGAGCAACCAGATGTGGACTTGCGATCAATGCTATCGCCAGCCCAGTCAGAATCAGTAAAACCAATGAGATATAATGTAGAGTCTGCTACATAATGAATCCCAAAGGTGATGGTGCCCTATACATATCGAAGGATACACTTTGCATCTTTCCAATGTAGCTTATGCGGCTCTTGCATGAACCTGGAAAATACGCCAACTGCATATGAGAGGTTTGGTATGGAGTGTGTAAGATACAACAAGCTCCCCAGTAGCTGTCTGTACAGTGTGTTGTCAAACATTGGAGTCTCCCCACCATCCTCAAGTTTGACTCCTGATAGGAAAGGTGTTAGAGAAGACTTACATTTTGTCATGTGAAATCTCTCAAGGAGATCTCGTGCATACTTAGATTGAGATAGTTTGATGCTTGATGCATCCTGACTGATCTCAAGTCCAAGGAAAAAGTGTATCAGACCCATGTCCGTCATCAAAAACCTATCATGAAGAACCCTCTTGACTACAACAATCCTTGAAGTCGAGCAACCGATGATCAGTAAATCATCGACATACAGAACTAAAAGTAGAAGTGAATCACTTGTCCTGAGCATGTATACATTCAGGTTTGATTTACAATGTACAAAGTTCTGTGACAACAAGTAGGAGTCCATCTTGGCATACCATGCCCTCAGAACCTGCTTGAGGCCATAAAGCAACTTCTTCTGTCGACAGACCAAAGATGAGTCCTGCATAAATCCTTTGGGCTGCTCCATGTAGATCTCCTCATATAGATCATCATGAAGAAATTAATTCTTCACGTCCATCTGATGGACTTCCCATCCCTTGGATGCCTCAATGGCAAGGGCCAATTGAATGGAATCCATCTTTTCTACTGGAGCGAAGGTCTCATCATAGTCAATACCATGAACCTACTGAAATCCTTTGGCGACATGCCTGGATTTGTATCTACTGATCTGTCCATCCACTGCACTCTTTCTCTTGTAGACCCATCTACATCTGACAAGTTTCCTCCCAGAAGGAAGGGGAACCAGATCCCACGTCTGGTTCTCGAGGAGGGAGTTGTACTCCTCTTGCATGGAGGATTCCCAAAAGGGATTTCCAGTAGCCTCTCCATAATAATGTGGATCTGAAGACTGAACCAAGAAAATATGTCTGGAAGGCAATGGTTCAGTGGTAGTGAGTGAAATAGGAGGCTCCTTGAAATCAGATTGAGTCCTCCTTGTATCAGCTGGATCACCAACGAGATCCCCTACATCCTCAAGAGTAGTCTGTGCCCACTTAGGCCTCTACTCTGGCTCTACGACTACATATGGATGCTCTGAATCTGCATCTGACTGTATTGACTCTGAATCTGAATCATCTGAGTCCTATGAATAAAAAATATTGTCTGAAGAAGAGTCAGCATGTGAATTCTCATCATCTTGGATAGGTGGAAGAGTGAAGGTGTCTGCATGCAACTGCTGAGGTACATGTGAGACACTTTCCTTGAATTTGACACTATGCTCAATGATGAGTCAGTTCAAGGAAAGATCAATAAGTTGATATCCCTTCACACCGTCAGGGTATCCAACAAAAATGCACTCAATGCTCTATGGATCAAGTGCCTTCCTCTTTTCAGAGCAAATCCAGGCCCATGCATGTGAACCAAAAATGCAAAAGTGGGCCAATTCCTGTTTGAGGCCACTCCAAGCCTCGTAGGGGGTCTTATCCTTGACATATATACGAGGATATCTATTTTGGATGTATGTTGTACATTTAAGTTCTTCGGCCCATAGTCTCTGTGGTAGTGACTTTGCATGCAACATGCAAGATGCCATCTCCTTTAGAGATCTGTTTTTCCACTTAGAAACTCTGTTTTGTTGTGGAGTGTAGGGAACTGTATGTTGCAACTGAATCCCTGCCTCATGGAAAATATTATGAATCTCATGATTCACATAATTTCCCCCATTATCATTTTGTAGGACTTTGATCTTCTTTTCGAACTGTGTCTCAACCAAAGATTTGAAATCTTTGAGGTGTTGAAAGACCTCGGATTTTTGCCTGAGAAAGTATATCCAAGTAAAATGTGAGAAATCATCAACAAAAATGAGAAAAAACCTCACTTTGTTGATCGATGGATGCAGAAAAGGACCCATGAGGTCACTGTGGATCAAACCTAAAGGTGCAGAAGCTCGCTGAGACTTTTTTTTGACGAATTTCTCTTGAGGGTGTTTTTAGAGAACACATCCCTCACATACTCCCTTAGAGAAATGGATGCCTGGTAGACCATCAACTAATTTGTGCTTGCTAAGCTGTTGCATGTATCTAAAATTCAAATGTCCAAACCTTTCGTGCCATATCCTACTACTTTCATCAGCATGAGTAAGAAGTAAAGCAGAATCAAGTTCAATGAATTCATAAAATATATACAATCTAGACTGATGATTTACCTCACCAGTAGCAATGCTAGAGTTGGTTTGCATGTCGTATATGTCCACGAAATTTGGTTTGAATATGACTTTCTTTTTGGTTCCAGAATTCATCATCTGATACAAGGAGAGAAGGTTGACAGAAAGCTTGGGAACATGCAGGACGTTCTCGAAGCTTCCGTTGGTGAGTTCAATCCTTCCTTTGCCAGTGACTTCGACAGAAGAGTTGTTCCCCATCATAATAGGAGGACTTTTGCATGCATCCAAAGAATAATAGACTTCTTCTCAGACAACCATGTGATTTGATTCTCTTGAATCTACGATCCAAGCATTAGGAGAGGAGTTGATTGCAATCAAGGCATAGCTTGAATTGCCTTTCTTGGAATTCAGATATTCTGGCTTCTTCTTCTTTGCACCCTCGGGGATGCTATCTCCAAGGTTGTTTTTCTGAAGTATCTGATACATTAGATATATTTGTTTTTGTATGCATGCGGATTCCGAATGGAATCCTTTGTGACAGTACGTTCATTTCTCTCCTTTTCTTCCTATTTCTCCTTTGGATCCGGAGGCATCGGTGAAGGGTTTTGTGTACCCTTCTTTCTTCGTATGTGAATGAGATTTCCTCTTATCTTTATCTTTATATTTATGATATTTTTGGCTTCCATCATGCACAGTGAGTGCATGCACCCTTGGGCCTTTGATTGTGCCCATGTTGATGAGCTTGGTTTGCTCTTGTGTCAGGGATTCGATAAAGTCCTCAAGATAAGGCATCTTCCAGGTGGCTCCAGAGGCGAATCTGACAGTATGGAATGTATATGTGAATACTGAGAATTCAAGACCAAGTTTGGAGAGAATGGTGAGAACCATTTGTTTATCCTCCTTCGATTTATCAATCCCGCAAGCTTTGAGTTGTGACAGTAAATCCTTGAATTTTGTAAAGAAATCTTGAATATTCTCGAATCTTTTTGGATACAATGTGAGCAGATCCACCTCCATCATGTGTCCCCTCATATCATCCTTTTTTCCAAAGATCCCTTCCAAGATGGTCCAAGCTTCATTAGAAGTTTTACAAGAAGATATATGAAAAAGAAGATGAGGAGAAATAACACTGCAAATTGTTCTGAGTGCCTCATCCATGCGATTTAAGTACTTGGATTTTTCTATGGTTGATGTCAGTTTTGTATCTGTATTCATGTTTAACCTATACAACCCTCTGTATCGGATATGTATGGCTATTTTATCCTTCCATGCAAATTAGTTGTAAGGTGTAAGAATGAATTCTTTTTGGAATTCTATATTTTCACTGTCTTCGATCTTTTGTACCTGCAAAACATTTTGGTATAGATTTTACCTAGCAGTCCGTCGGATATGATACCATGTAAATGTGTTGACCTACACATAATAGATCTAGATAAACAATGATACACACATTTGCAGAGAGAATTGGAAAAAGAAGAAGAAGGAGAGAAAGAATGGAAAGAATTCTCATTAACCGTTATGAATATTTTACACATGATATACTCTGTATAACTCAATGAGTTCGAATTGAGGTGAAAAAAGTCGCCATAGTGGTGGTATAGAGTGATCTGGACACACACTAGAAGTTACGAGAGTGAACTACCACCTATTCTAGTCTCTCAAGCAGTTACAGGAGTGAACTGCCACCTAGTTGAGTTAACTAGTCAACTAGTCTTCAGTTAACTGACTCAATAGAAAGTAGTGAGGAGTTAACTCAAGGAATAGGGGCTAATGTGCCACTTTGGTGATGATACCAAGGCAAGGTCAAATTATCATGGTGATGATCCTAATGTTGTATGGTGATGATCCCAATGCAACATCTAAACTCAACTCAACTAGTCAAATTGAAGTGTGAACTAAAAGAGAATATTCTCCAGGTGGAATATTCTCTCCTAAAATATAAGAGACTAGATAATGACTAATTATGACTAATAAACAAATAAAACCTTAGGAAAAAGAAATCCTAGGTGTGTGTTGAAGTAACTCCAATAAGGAGGGGCTACTATTTGTTGTTGGGATGAATATTCATAAAGGGCTTCTATGATTTAATCATTCATACACTCTTCATTTCCAAAAAAGATTTCAATGTACTTAATGAAATGTTCCCAAAATTCACAACAATCTTCAAACACCAAGGATGAAGAATTAGATTCTCCATAATGCTTAAAGAATGTTATATGGAAATTTTTAAGAGAGTATAAGCTGCCTGGTTTTAAACCTTCATACCATAATCTTGTTTTCCCCTCTAAAGTAGCCATAAACATTTTCATCAAACAATCCTCATGAAATTCAACCCCCAACTTACATATGTGCATGTGGAATGAAATGAAATAAAAGATCACAGGAATTATACACTACAAAAGAAGACAAAACTCATATCACAACCAATTAGAATCTTTTCATAAACAATTCAAAATTCTTCTTCATATGTATTAAATTCAGTCCCAAAAAATTACAATAGAGTCCAGAACCACCAAAATTGTTCCCTTGCACTTCTTCCCTCCAGTAATACACTCAGAACCTCTAACACTTATAGAATTCAAGTTCCTTCAGTGTGCAACCAGTTACAATAGCTGAAATGAAACGTTTAAGCTTATACAATGATTACAAATGATAGTTTTCAGAACAAATGTTTCATGATCCCTTCAGATTCCTCTGACGCTCCAACTCCTTCCTCTTCCACGTTCTCTTTGAAATGTCACTCATAATATTTCAAATATAATTTCTTTTATCGATATTCTCATTAAACATTTGGGAATAATATATTTGAAATAAAAATAATTCCCAAATATTTTTCTATCCTATAGAATTAAATTTCCATAATTTAATTCATGCCCATGGCTTTTAAGACCATGTCTTGTTTTCCCAATTCACCATTTCATTGTAAAAACATTTACTTTTACCATTTCCCTGTGAAAAACATTTACTGTGTAATGTTTTTCCAATTTATCGTTTCACTATGGAAAAACATTTACTGTGTAATGTTTTTACAATTTACCGTCTTTGGAAAACTACCTTTTATCTTCTTCTTTTACTTCTGTAAAACCCTTTGGATAAAAATTATCCAAGTTTTTGCATCTTCCATTTAATTATTTTCCATGGAAATAAACATTAGTCTCCTTGATTTGTAAAATTTAAATCTTACCTCTGTAAAACCATTTCACCATGAGGAGGAATCTCATTTATTAGAAATTCCATAATTGTTGTGGAAATTCACTCCTGGAAAAATGCCACACATAAAACATATGATAAATGGTGCATTTATTACATTGGGCTTGGGGCGGAGTGGTTTAATTCAACTTATTTTACCTCTGATGTGCTCCACGTAAAAACACATGTCCACCAAATAAACCACGGTAATATTCCTCGGTTCGCCTTCACATAATTAACCTCCTCATTACTTCAATCCCCAATATGTATGTGTGCCCTCCATCCAACCTTTGAATTTTCCACATTATAAATTGAGATTCGTTCCCATGATATGATTTGAAGTGATTTCATAAATTAAATATTGGATTAATATTAATATAAATATAAAAATATTTATATTAATAATAAAAACCCCCTTTTTTCTATTTTTCGAAGGAATTTGGGCATATTAGGCTTAACACATGACTTTGTGGATAGGATAAGGGTGCTTAATAAAATGAATGTTTTTTATTTTCAATGGGAATACGAAAATAAGGGTAAAAATGAATGAAGTGATGGAACTAAGGGATTTAGATAAGAATTAAGGCTAGGTATAGGCTTGGGATATTTTCCAACTTTTGACTCATGGGGTACATGAATGTTTTGGATGTTCCATTGGGTGAAGGATTTAGGTGATGGGAGCTTGACAGAACTGGTGAAAAAATTTGAAAATCTGAGTGGAAAGATAACACAAGGACAAGCTTCTTTGAAAAATAAAATGCAAATCAGCAGGTGATAACACCATCAACTTTCGATATCAGGGGTTAGAAAAAATGATTTTGAGTAGACCTCTTTTCACCCCGATGTACCTTTGGTGTCACCACACGTCCATGAATGAAACCATAATGTTTTCCCCGGACCGCCTTCGAATAATTATCTTCCACGCTACTTCATTCTCGGATATGTGCCTTAGTCGTTGATCCGGGCTTCTTCAAAATCGATGGTCCACTGATTTATACCATTTAGGCCTCCACTATATTTGTCTATATGCAGCTGGATATAGCCTGACCCCCCAAACTATCATACTTCCATAGTGATTAGCATTTCGCTAAATTTCCAAAATTTGGATCCTGATATAAAAATTGTTATGGTGATAACACCTTCCTTATATAACAAGTGTCGTGAAGATTCTCAGAGAAGCTACCTGAGCTGTGATTTAAATGAAATGGCGCTTCCTACAGACACACCATTCAATTTTCTCAATGTCGTCAGTTGGCACAATTAATGAAAAGGTGCTTCGAGAGTACTTTTCATTTGATTTGATAAACACCACCAATTGATGTGATTAATGCAAAAACACTTAGAGAGTACGTGAAATTCAATTTGATAGACATCACATGTTGACGTCGTTTTTCCGTAACCGCCATTTTTCAAATTTCTACCTTTTTCTGACCGTTGGTCCTTTTTCTGGTGCACTGGGATTTTTATGTGTGAAAAATATTTGTGCTATCTCACCTTTCCTTGGTGTGCAATGCGTTGGTCTTGTGTTGCGTGCAAACTTTTCTCTTTTTGTCGCGGTTTTTTTTTTTTTTTACATCTCTCTTTTTTGCATGATAACTTTCTAAATGTTAGGAGGTCGACTATCCCTATAGAGTTTTAGTTGAATCCCATTGATCATTCATCTGAGTTTTGTACCTCTTAAATATTTCAAATGTACAACTCCCCCATCTGTGACATTTTTTACTTTATATGGTCCCAACCTATGTACTCTAAATTTTCCTCGGTGCTCAAGAAATTTACTGTGATACACTAAGACTAGGTCTCCTTCCTTGAAACTCTTCCTTTTAATATGTATGTCATGCCAAGATTTTTCCCTTGATTTTTGTACCTCTTGGTGAAAACATGCTAGGATCCTATCTTCCTCCATTTCCAGCAACTGACTTATCCTTTCCTTGATTGTGCCTCGTTATTTCATGTTGGTAATTGTTGTTACGCACAGGATAGGTACCAAAAACTCTAATCGTACCATTTCTTCTTTTCCATACACCAACTTGAATGGTGTTTACCTTTTCGAATGTTTGCATGTAGTCCTATATTCCCATAGTACTACTAGTATCTTCAATTCCCAATCGTCCCTACTGATGTTGCATATCTTTGTTAGTGCATTCTCTAGGATCTTATGAAAGGCTTCCACTATTCCATTTTCTTGAGGGTGATATGATGTATTATTTTGACGATAGACTTCAAACTCCTCGATCATATCCCTAATAGTATTGTTAATGAAGTGAGTACCTTGATCACTCATCAGAATCCTTGGGCATCCAAATCTAGTGATCTCTTGCTCAAACAAGAAGTGTGTTGTTGTCTCTGCGCTGCAATATTTTACTGGTGCTGCTTCTACCCATATCATTAGATACTTTGTCACAGTAATGATATACCTTTCTCCTGACCTCTTTTTTGGTAGGTTTATTGGTCCTACAAAGTCTATTTCCCATTTATAAAATACCTCTAAGGTTACTTATGGTATTAGGGGCATCTCGTCCTGTCTATTAGGTTTACCAACCCTCTGACATACATCACATATCTGGTAGTAGTCCTTCACATCTCTGTGAATGGTCAACCACCATAGTCATGTGCACAATAGCTTCTACATGGTAGATTTACCTACATAATGTCCTCATGTTATTCCCTCATGGGCCTCTGCTAAAATCCTAGGTATTTCATGTTCTATCACACATCTTCTCAAGATGTTATATGCACCCATCTTGTATAAGTTTCATGCAATCAATTGATAGTATGCAACTCAAACTACCAAATTTTTCTTCTTCGTAGTTTTGAATTCTTGTGGCGTGGTCCCCGTACTCAAGTATTGAATGATGTTATCAAAATATTCATCAGCTACCTGGACTGAAAATAATTGTGCATCAAGGAAGTTGTCCTCTAAGTTCGTAGGTTCCACTCCATTAGTGATCATTGATAGGTGATCAGGTCCTGCATGAAACTTCCCTGGCTTGACTATTACTTCAAAATTGAATTCCTGGAACAACAGTAACCATATAAAAATTATCCCCCCCAACACTGGCTTATTGACTAGGTATTTAAGATCTCAATGATCTGTAAACATCCTGAAATGTTTGCCCAGTAAGTAATGCATGAACTTCTGGAGTGCATATACCATAGCCAGGCCTTCTCTTTCTATGGTATTGTAATTCTACTATGACTCTGATAATTTTCTACTAGCAAATGCTATAGGATGGTCCAATTATCCTATTCCTGGTTGTGCCAGAATAGCTCCAAGTGCTATAGTTGATGCATCTACACACACGTGAAATGTCTTTTACCAATCCTAGAATACTAGTATTGGTTTTGTTACCATATTTTCTTTTAGAGTGTCCAATCCTTGTTGATAGTCCTCATTCCACTTGAATTTGCTATCTTTCCTCAATATTTTCTCCATTGGCGTAGTGATATATGCATACCCTTTTATGAATTTTCTATAGTAGCTTTTGTGTCCCAATTTTTCTCTCAACTGACATACTGATTTTGGTGGTGGTAAATTGACAATCACTGCAATCTTGACAGGATCTACTAGCAAGCCTTGTTTACACACTATATGGTCCAATATTATCCCAAAAGGTGTCCCAAATATGAACTTCTTGATATTTAGTGATATCTAACACTGCCTGCATCTTTATAACATCAACCTTAACACCTCTACATTTTTCTTCAACAAACTATATACTGTTCAATCATCCATATATACTTCTAAAAAATGATGGATGAATTCTTTAAAAGCAGCTATGACTACCCTTGAGAATATAGTTGGTGCATTCTTCATCCCAAAAGGAATGATTTTGTACTGGTAGGATCCCCATTCTGTGGAAAACGTGTTATTGTACCTATCTTATGGAGCTATCTTGATATGATGGTAGCCTAGGAATCCATCTATGAATGAGTATCCTTCCTGGCCTCCTACATTCTCTAATACCTCATCTATGAAAGGGGTAGGGAAAGGGTCATGAAGGAAAACATCATTCAACTTCCTCAGGTCAACACCTATCCTTATCCCTCCTTTCTTCTTATCCTGAACTACCACAGGGATTACCCATTCAAATTATTCTGTTGGTTCTATGATTCCAACCTCCAACATCCTGTCAATTTCTTATTTTACTTTTTTCTTATATATTGGGTTCAATCCATATGGTCATTTTCTGACTGATCTAGCCTCATATTTGAGAGGTATCTTCATCTCTCCTAGTTATCTTGCTATGCCTTTAATTTCTATAAAGTTTGTTGGGAAAAGGTCATTGTACTCACGCAGTAACTCTGCTATGATTTCTACTGTTTTCTCATCCCAGTAGTCTCCAATGTTGGCCATTTTTGGATTCTTGGTTGTCCCAATGTTAAATTTCTTTACCTTGATCGATGTAGGAAAAACTTATGATTCTATAGGTGGACCTTCCACCTCTCTGACACCTTCAACTTATGTTATCTGAATGTTGCACTGGTCCTGTTCATCTGGTGCTTCTTCCTGCACATGGTAGCATGACAATAGTTTTTTCACTGTCTGTATGTTTTTTTATTGAACATGTGAATATCCTAATGTGGGATCTCCCATAGATCTACTGTCACACCCTTTAGCCTTCCAATTGGTAGAAATTTGTGTTGATTTGCTAGTTTCAATAGAACATGTGAATATCCTAATGTGGGCTCTCCCATACATTGCCATGTCTTCTTCAGTAACACATTCACCTCAGAGCCTAAATCTAGTATGATGTCCCCCATATTGAAATCTCAAATGTTAGAATTTAATCTAAATTCCCTACTTGTCCTCCTTACATGCAGGTGATTGACTCTTTCTATTCTAATTTTCCCTCTACCTCTGAGTTACATCTTTCTATCATGTTTTGCAACATTTTAACATATGATTGGTCATTTAATAGCTTAACAAAGGATTATAGAAAATAATTTATGGTACTTACTTGTCCTAGGGGTTGCACTCCATTAGTATGATCCAACGAGGAAGGCATATCATATGTTGGTACGTCATGATTATGCTGAAAAATTGATGTAGATGCAATGTCTGGCTTCAATGATTCTTGTCTGGCTTGCTGGAATATCCCCTTTTCATTTTGTGCATCAAAATTCTTCTCTGGTTCAACATTCTTCTTCACCCATTGATGTTGTGATGGATCTTGTGTTACTGCATCATTTCCTGTCTTAGTTCCTTTGCACGTAACTATGTTGATATTTCTTTTGTCATCCCTTGCTTCTACAAAAATCCACTGAACATTCTTATTGTTTTGATTTCTCTTTCCCTGGATCTTCCCCAATAGTTTCGGACAATCTTCGGTATCATGATCTGATGCATGACAACACATACATGTTGCAGGTGGAAGTGGACATTCTCTTGCATAGTGTCCTAGGTGTTGACATTTGTGAAATACCATCGGTCCTCTGCCTCTTCCAAATCCTCCTCTACCTCGTCCTCCTCCTCTATATCCAACTCAATCTCCTCTTGGTGCATTGTACTGGGGTGTCTGGTTATACTGCATGAGATTATACAGTGGTTGCACGGTATTGTACTACGACTGTAAAATATTGTATTCTTGTAGTGAAATGTTATATGAGGATGGTCCTTGGTTGAATTGTGGTGTATCTTTCCCCATCATCATCTATACCTTCACCCTATAGGTATATGATGTTCATTCCCTCATCAGCTCCATTGTCCTGCAATCTTTGTCATCATGGACTACTGACTTGTAAAAGTTGCAATATGAACTCTTAGGAACTGTCTGGTATTTTTTCATCATTAGAAAGTGATATGGATCATGCCCCTGTGTCTTACATATATCACACCATATTCCTATGGATGGAAAAGGGTTTGGAAGTATTTTTTTACATGTACTACATGAATGTTAGGCATTCATTCTTGTGGTGTCCTTCTTTTCTACATGTGGTACACCAAACAACTCATCTTTTGTCCTTATCCTTGTTCTAGTTTAGTTGAAATGTTAAGTTCTTCAGATCCTCCTTCAGCTCCTCTGTGGTTGGATCTGTCTTCTGGTATTGGTTCTCTTCCAGTTGTAGAGTTTCCTACAGAACCTCTTCTTGAGTTTGAAATTTTTTCTATCTCAAAGGATACTTCAAGTGTGGTAACATGGAATTGACAAATAGATGCCTATGTTGCATGTCTCTCATGACATATTTTAGCTTTCCCTTCAATTGTTTGAATCTCTAGTCAATCTCCCACATAGATTCTGCTTGTTTCTGTCCAATCTCTATCATCTCATTCATGTATTGATCCTCTGAGCTAGGCTTTTGGAATTCATTTATCAACAACTTCTTGATATCCACAAACGTTTTGGTTTTCCCTAGTGGATTGTTTGAAGCTAAGCTCATGTACCGATTCAATGCACAATATCTTAGGGTGATGGTTAACTGCGCAAGTTTAGTTTCCTCATCTATGATTTGTTTTTTGTCCCAGATCTTTTCACAAATGAAAAAGTACTTATTAGGGTCCTCCAACACCTCTCCCTTGAATTCTGGTAATCTAATGGTGGGATCATGTCCTACTATCCTGAATGTTGAACTACTACCTCTGCATGGTGTATATATTTGGTTACCACTTTCTGAAATGTCTCCTCCACTTGTTACTCCTTGACTAGATGTACGTCATGCTGTCTTCCTTCTGAAATTTGGTTGTATAAATGGCAGTGTTCTTATTGGTGTATTAGTCACACATGGGTTTATGGGTTCCACACTAACATTGATATGGATAGGCATTATGCCTTTGATTTCTCCTCTTGGACCTCTTGTCTTACTTTCTGATGTAGACCCCGATCCTCGGGCCAAAATCCTTGCAGGATCGTTCTAAATTCTCCTTAAGCCAAAGCGACTTCTTTGGATCCCTACCAAATCCTTTAACAATTTTGATCCACAGGTCCTTGCGCAAGCACTTTTCGCAACTCGTGTGTTCGTGGGTTGAAGACCCTCGACTTCTCCTCTCCAAATGTCGATACCCAACATGCAATGGGTATGGATCTTTCTTATTAGCGCCCTTTGCACGTAACCACCAACTAGAGATAATTGCTAGTCTCTCTCGCAACTCGCAGGTTTGCGAGTTGAACGGTTGAATCTACAGGCCCTCCTTTTAAGAGATTCTAAGACGCGAAATCCAACGAAGGTTTGACTTCTTCAGTGACCCTCGAAACTCGCAACTTCATGAATTCTGATGTTGAACCCTTGTGCTTCTTTCTTATGAGATCCTGAAGCATGAGAAGTCAACCCGAGTGTTGACTCCCTTTTTGAACGACACGCATCCACCACCTATCACTACTCCTTCCTCTCTCCGGGCATCTTATTCTCATGCCACCTATCAACCATGCGGGCCCCACCAAGAGGATGTGCCATGTGTTGCATGAGCCCTTGCAACTCACAAGATCATGACTTTTTCAATCGAAACTGACTTCCTTCAACCTACAAGATCCCGATACGCGATATAGCGAAGAGGTTGCTCCTAGTTCTCGTTATTCAGGACTCTGCACAACCAAAGGATTTGGTCTACCTTCCTTATTCACGATATGTGATATTCCACACAGATTCAGATCTGACGGTTCTCTTGTGGCTTTGATCCACAGTTTGGATCTCTCCCTCCACTTCTCACAAGTTCGAAACTCTCGATCCCAAACGCTGCCTCCTCTGCTTTTCGACAAGCGAAATGCCAAAATTTAGAAACTCCATGGAGATTTCTGTCGTCACTCGTGACTTTGGGACTTTCATTCCTCTATGCTCCACTCTTTTCAATTAGGATCCCCGAGATACCGAGATGATTTGACGGTTTGTAAAAAGTACAGTCAACGGTCCACGTTGATTCTGGATCCCAGAGTGATGAGTTCGCCTGCCTTTAACCACCCTGCAACTTCTCGAGATCCTACAGTCCTCGCGGCTTCACAATTTCTCCACGGAGAATTTCGACCATTCGATTTCTTCCTCGAGAATATCTGTGAAACAACAAACATCCTTCCCTTGAAGTGTTTCGATCTTCGTCTTCCTTTGAAGTGTTCAAAGGTGTTATCCCTTCTTAGCTTTAACTTGTAAACTTGAGTCTCTAAAGGGACTCCTGCACACACTCCTTGCTAAAATTGTTCAAATACTCCTGGGTGTTTGATATTTTGACTTGGTGCACTCCTTGCAACAACAATCTTTCAACCTTCAACCTTAGTTGATAAGCTCTAAGGCCTCAACTAGCCTACGCACACCTTGAATGGCTTCGGTGCTTCACTTGCACTTCTACTAGAATGAGAACAATGATATCCCTCCTGAGCTTTCTGAGATATGACTCAAAACTTTGTCAATGCACACCTTGTGGACTCTTCACTGCACTCCTTACTGAAACTTCTCTCACTCAGGAAGAGAAACAATTGAAACTCATTTTCTCTCTCTCTCTCTGACTTCAAACATTCAACATAAAGTCATACATTCAACATAGTATTAAAGCAAATACATAATAGAGAGATTAAAACAACTGTAAGAATACCATTCACCATGTATAAACAGAAAACATCATAACACCATGAAATCTGATTCAAAGCTTCATATATTAATTCAAAGCTCTTGTACATGGACTTCTCCTTTCAACTCTCTACTACAACTCTCCTCTTATTTTCTATGCTAATGGTACAATACTACAATGATACAATGGTGAGGGTGTCTATATCCAATTTCCCTCCTACTCTCTAAACTGTCTAATCTATTAATTCAAACCTACCTACTTTCATTAACTGGGCTTAAATGTCTTTTACATTAACAGATGAGAGAAAATCGCTCAAGATCTGTTTTCAACAGCCATACATAAATGCAAATATGCTTCTAGCTATTACATTTATATCCGGTCCATTAAAATTTCAAAACATTTTAAAATGTGAAAAATGAGTGTTGTGCTTTCTAGTTGTCTTTCGCCTCCACGCTCACTTGACTGTTTACGATGCTCTTGCATCATACTCCCTCGCTTGAAAATTTTCATTAACTCTTGTTCATGAGATCTTGCACGGTCTGTCCATGCTTTGAATTTTTTCTTCATCTTCCTAGCTAGCATCTTCAACTGGATGTCCCTTCCATCTGGCCAAGTATTCAAAATACTCTTTTCTCCTAGTCTTCCTACTAATCCTTTTGTCAATTATGCCTTCCATCTGTGGCTTTTTAGCTATAGGCATCTGTTTGTTCCATTGAGTCTCTTTCTGTTCATCTTCTGCTCCTGCTTCTTCAACTCTATAAGGGTACAAATCCGCAACATTGAATATCGGTGAAATTCTGATCCCATCGGGTAATTCAATCTCATACGTGTTTTCCCCAAGTTTCTTCATGACCTTGCATGGTCCAATCTTTTTCATCTTCAGCTTATTATATGTTCCTCTTGGGAACCTTTCCTTCCTCAGATGTGCAAGAATCAAATCACCAACTTCAAACTGAAGTTCTCGCCTGTTTTGATCTGCTTTGCGCTTATATTCTTGGCTTGAACTCTACAATCGCTCCTTGACTCGGCTGTGAAGCTCCTTCATTGCTTCTGCAAAATTCACTTCAATAGCACTTCTAATTTCATCTTGTTCCGAATCTTTCAATTCAGATACTCCTCTTGGCTACATTCTATATAAAATTTGGAATGGACCCTGTCTTGTGCTTCTGTTGAGTGAGTCATTATAAGAAAATTCCACCTGTGGCAGTATATGATCCCATTGACTGTGGTGTTCAGTCACTAATCTCCTATTCACAACTTATGTTTGCCCATCGATCTAAGGATGATATGCTAAGATAAATGAAAAACTTGTCCCCAACTTCTTCCACAAAGTCCTCCAGAAATGTCCCACGAACTTAGTATCCCGATCAGAAATGATACTCCTGGGCAAGCCATGAAGTCTGATGAATTATTTGAAAAATAGATTTGCAATGTGAGTTGCGTCACTGGTTTTCTGGCATGGTATGAAATGTGCCATCTTGGAAAATTTGTCGACTACCACAAAGATCGAATCACATCCTCTTTGTGTTCTTGGCAGTCCCAATATAAAATCCATGCTCACTGCATCCCACATCCTTTCTGGTATGGGTATTGGTTGGTATAACCCTATGTTCTGCCTTCTTCCTTTAGTGTGCTGACAAATTCTGCACCTGTCCATAAATATCTTAACATATGTTCTCATCCCTGGCCAAAAATATGAGCCATTCAATTTTGAGAACGTCTTGTCATGACCAAAGTGTCTGACGAATCCTCCACTATTTTTTTCTTTCAACAAATTCTCCCTCATGGAGCATTTTGGAATACATAACTGATTGCTCCTAAATAATAATCCATCCGGGATCATATATTCCATCCATTGGGTTCTGTCCCTGAGAATTGGATTCTCAAATGCTTCATATACTTCCTTAAAATTTGGGTCATTCCTGTACATTTCTATGAGGTTATCAATACCCAAACTTTTGACTCTGATTTCTTGCATAAGCAAACATTTCCTGCTCAAAGAATCAACAACTTTGTTAGTAGTTGCAAAAATATGCTTAGTTACAAAGGTAAAATTCTGCATGAATTCAACCCATTTAACATGTTTTTGGTTCAACCTCTCATGTTGAGTCACGAATTGTAAAGCATGATTGTCACTGTACACAACAAACTCTTTAGGAACCAAATAGTTTCTCCATTTCTTCAGCGCTTATATGGCGACGTAGAATTCCTTGTCATATGTGGAGTACTTAACCTTCACTTCATTCAGTTTTTCACTGAAGTATGTGATCAGCCTGTCATCTTGGCTCAAGAAAACTCCTAATGCAAATCCACTCATGTCACACTTGACCTGAAATGTCTTGCTGAAATCTGGCAAAACCAAAATTGGCTGCTCAGTGATCTTCTTCTTCAACGGGTTGAAACTCTTCTCTGCTTCCTCTGTCCAACAAAAAGATTTGTGTCTTTTCTTCACCGTATCCATCATCGGTGCGCCAATTCCACTGAAGTTTTAGATAAATTTCCTATAGAAACTTGCCAAACCATGGAAGCTTCGAACTTCAAACATACTTTTCGGTGATGGCCAATTCTTAATTGCATTTACCTTTTCTGGATCCATCTTCAACTCATTTGCAGAGACAACAAAACCCAAATAAATGTGTTTTGTCCTCATAAATGATGATTTCTTCATATTTATCAGCAATTTCTCTTGCTATAACCTCCTCATCACTGCAGCTAAATGCTTTAAGTGCTCTGCTTTTGTCTTGCTGAAAATTAATATATTGTCAAGATATACAATGACGAATTTCCCTATGAAATCCTTTAGGACTTCGTTCATCAACCTCATGAATGTAATGGGTGCTTTTTTTAAGCCAAATGGCATGACAAGCCATTCGTATAGTCCCTCATTCGTCTTGAATGTTGTCTTCCATTCATCACCTTCTCTCATGCAAATTTGATGATATTTGCTTTTCAAATCAATCTTTGAAAAAATATTGCTCCACTCAATAAATCCATCAAATCGTCCATCCTTGGCAATGGAAATCTGTATATGATGGTGATCTTATTGATCTCCCTTGAGTCTGTACACATTCTCCAGCCTCCATCTTTCTTTGGGCTGAGCACTGTTGGAACAGTGCATGGACTCAAGATCTCTCTAATCAATCCTTTGTCCATTAAATACTGGACCTGTCTCTTGAATTCTTCATTATCTTGCAGTGTCAACCTGTATGTGGCTTTGTTTGGTAAACTGGCTCTAGGTATAAGATCGATGTGATGGCTTATACTCCTGATAGGTGGTAACAAACGAGGTAGTTTGTCCACTACTATATCAACAAACTCTTCCAGCAACTCCTAGATTTCCCCTGGTAAATCATCCATTCTTGTACTGGTCAAAACAATTCTAGGCTTCCTGACCACAATAAATTGTGTGTCTTCCTTCTTCTTAACCTCCTCAAGAAGTTCCTTCCCACTCATGAGAAGTACAGTGTTGCTCACCTCTGGTCTCACCTCTTTATCTTTAATTGGCAACAACATGTGAGTCCTCCCTGTTAGCGCTCTGTAAATTTCCTAGAGGTTGACAACGGAAGAAATCCACAAAACGTAACTTTATCCAACCGCTTTTGAAGCTGGGATCTAGCCCTTCCAACTTCAGAGAGGGATCTCTCTATATGATTTATCTATGTTTCAAATTTTAAATATTAGGCTAGGTAAATAAATAGGTCGGTTTTTGTTGTTATAAAGTTTGTCGAGTTGGTTGAGACAGTCTACACATCCATTGGGCTATGGGGTCTGTGTTTTGAATAAAATGTGAAATCCGAAC
>ML788019.1:1014802-1028172 GCA_009831015.1 Picea engelmannii | reverse complement strand
AAGTTACTATGATTGCATGGGGGTTTTATTGAAATTCTTTTATGCCCTCTTTTCTTTTCTTTTTCTTTTTTCTTTTCTTTCCTTTTCTTTTCTTTCTTTTTCTTTTTCTTTTTCTTTTCTTTCTTTTTCTTTTTCTTTTTTCTTTTCTTTTTCAAATTATTTGCAGAATGAAAACTCATTTGTCAACAAAAAATACTAGAGACAGATAATATCCCAATCACCAATTGATCCTATAACTTATAGGGTGATAACACTCCCATTCTTCTCCAGAGTGTACGTGTTCTTTCTCCCATCATGAACCACATTCCTGTCATATTTCCATGGTCTACCCAGCAATAGATGACAAACATCCATGGGAATGACATCACATAATATTTCATCCTTATATCCTCCTATTTCAAATTCAACTAAACATTGTTTAGTGACATTTAATTGATGTCCTTTTTGTAGCCATGAAAGTCTGTATGGGCTTGGATGTACGATAGTCTCCAGCTCCAGATTTTCCACCATCTCTGTAGAAACAAGATTGTATGTGCTACCGCTATCCATGATGACTTTGCATACTCTGTCTTTTGTTTTGTAAGCAGTCCGAAACAGACTGTTCCTTTGGGCTGGGTTCTTTGCCTCCTTTTCTAGAATTAAGAGAACTTTCCTCATCATTAAGGATATTCCTCCCTCAACATATTCTGCCTTAACATTCCATCATTGAGCTTTGGAAATGTGATTTTAACCACCATCTTTCTTCCCTTCTAGACACTCATAAGATTTATGTTCATTTTTCCCACAAACAAAACATTTCACTTCACCTCCTTGGCCTCTTACTCTTCCTCTAGCTTGAGGAAAAGTATTTCTATCATCATACTACCCTCTCTATGAGATTCCTCCCCTCTCATGCTAAGATTGAGGTTTCTTCCCTTCTTCTTTAGGTTTCTGAGTTCTGTCCTGGGGAATTGTCTTGCCTCTGGCTTGACTTCTGCCTCGGCCTCTTTGAACTTTCTTTCAGCTCAGCTTCTCTTCAACTTTCAGAGCCATCTGATTAGCATCTTCGACATTTCGAATGTTCATCATGCTCATCTCATCTTGAATGTCATATCTTAGGCCATTCATGTATCTGGAAACCTTTTCATCATCGCTTTCTCGATGACCTGTTTTGATGTTTATATTGTAGAATTCTTCAGTGTATTCTTTCACTGACATCATATTCTGTCTCAAATTATTCATCCTCTGAAACAAAGTGATTTGATAATCTTTGGGTATGAATTTGGCTTTCATCTTTGCAACCATTCTATCCCAACTCTTGATTTTTTTCTTGCCTTTGCAGCGTCTGTCAGCCTACAGTTCATCCCACCATAGTGCTGAATGCCCTCTAAGTCTGGTGACAACATGTTTGACCTTCTTATCTTCCTCGACATCCTCATAGTAGAAGTATTTATCCAGAGCTCTAATCCAGTCTAGAAGCTCTTCAATATCCAGGTTTCCTTCGTATACTGGAATGTCCATTTTTTCTCTGGCACTTATCCTTGCAACATCCTTGAATAGGCGTTCGTCTACAGCATCTTCAACTGCGACTTCTTCTTCGTATCCAGCTTCATTGTCAATGTTAGCCTCATTGATATCCACAGTGTCGACTATGTGCCTTTGTGTTGTCTCCATGGCATCAAGCCTGGCATGTAGTTTGCACATTTCTCTTTCCACTGTTGGATCAAGCATCGGCCTATCTCTTCTTCTCGGAGGAATGGTTGTAAATGGTTCTCTTTTCTCTGCTACAGAAAGAAAAGAAATTTTTCTGTGCTCTGATGTGTATCAGAGTACTCTTTCTCCTCTTGCTCCCTCTGTCTGCAATATACAAACATAGTGCTGCTCTAATACCATTTGATGTAGACCCCGACCCTCGGGCCAAGATCCATGCAGGATCGTTCAAAATTCTCCTTAAGCCGAAGCATCTTCTTTGGCTCCCTACCAAATCCTTTAACAATTTCGATCCACAGGTTCTTGCGCAAGCACTTTTCACAACTCACGTGTTCGCGGGTTGAAGACCCTCGACTTCTCCTCTCCAAATGACGATACCTAAGTTGTGATGGGTATGGCTCTTTCTTATTAGTGCCCTCCATGTGTAACCACTGGCTAGAGATAAATGATAGTCTCTCTCACAACTTGCAGGTTTGCGAGTTGAACGGTTGAATCTACGGGCCCTCCTTTTACGAGATTCCGAGACGCAAAAGCCAACGAAGGTTTGACTTCTTCAGCGACCCTCAGAACTCGCAACTTCATGACTTCTGATGTTGAACCCTTGTTCTTCTTTCTTACGAGTTCTCGAAGCATGAGAAGTCAACTAGAGTGTTGACTCCCTTTTCAAACAACATGCATCCACCACCTGTCACTACTCCTTCCTCTCTCTGGGCATCTTATTCTCATGCCACCTGTCAACCACGTGGGTCCCACCAAGTGGATGTGCCATGTATTGCACAAGCCCTTGCAACTCGCAAGATCGTGAATTTTTCAATCAAAACTGACTTCCTTCAACCTTCGAGATCCCGATACGTGATATAGCGAAGAGGTTGCTCCTACTTCTCACTATTCGGGAATCCACGCAACCAAAGGATTTGGTTTGCCCTCCTTATTCACAATATGCGATATTCCACACAGATTCATATCTGACGGTTCTCCTACATATTTGATCCATGGTCTAGATCTCTCCCTCTGCTTCTCGCAAGATCAAAGCTCTCGATCCCAAACATTGCCTCCTCTTCTTTTCGACAAGTGAAATGCCGAAATTTAGAAACTCCATGAAGATTTTTGTCGTGACTCGTGACTTCAGGACTTTTGTTCCTCTATGCTCCACTCTTCAAAGTCAGGATCCCCAAGATTTCGAGATGATCTGACAGTTTTTGAAAATCACGGTCAATGGTCCACGTTGATTCTGGATCCTAGGGTGATGAGTTCGCCTCCCTCTAACCACCCCGCAACTTCTCTGGATCCTACAGTCCTCGCGGCTTTGCAGGTTCTCCACGGAGAATTTCGACCATCTGATTTCTTCCTCGAGAATCTCTGTGAAACAACAAACGTCCTTCCCTTGAAGTGTTTCAATCTCTATTTTCCTTTGAAGTGTTCAAAGGTGTTATCCCTTCTGAGATTTAACTTGTAAAATCGAGTCTCTAAAGGTAATCCTGCATGCACTCCTTGCAGAAATCGTTCAAATACTCCTAGGTATTTGATCTTTCAACTTGGTGCACTCCTTGCAACAACAATCTTTCAACCTTCAACTTTAGTTGATAAGTTCTAAGGCCTCGACTAGCCTGTGCACACCTTGCACGGATTTGGTGCTTCACCTGCACTTCTGCTAGAATGAGAAAAAAGGTATCCCTCTTGAGCTTTCTGAGATACGACTCAGAACTTCGTCAACACACACCTTGCGGACACTTCACTACACTCCTTGTAGGAACTTCTCTCACTCAGGAAGAGAAACAATTGAAACTCATTCTCTCTCTCTCTCTCTAGCTTCAAACATTCAACATAAAGTCATACATTCAACACAGTATTAAAGAAAATACATAACAGATAGATTAAAACAACTGTAAGCATACCATTCACCATGTATAAATAGAAAACATCATAACACCATGAAATCTGATTCAAAGCTTCATATATTAATTCAAATCTCCTGTACATGGAATTCTCCTTTCAACTCTCTGCTACAACTCTCCTATTCTTTTCTATGCTAATGGTACAATACTACAATGATACAATGGTGAGGGTGTCTATATCCATTTTACCTCCTACTCTCTAAACTGTCTATTCTATTAATTCAAACCTACCTACTTTCATTAACTGGGCTTAAATGACTTTTACATTGACAGATGAGAGAAAATCGCTCACGATCTGTTTTCAACAGCCAAACATAAATGCAAATACGCTTCTAACTATTACATTTATATCCTCTCCCTTAAACTTTCAAAACATTTCAAAACGTGAAAAATGTGTGTTGCGCTTTCTAGATATATTTCGCCTCGATGCTCGCTTGACTATTTACGATGCTCCTGCATCACTTTCATATGTCACGCGCAGGATTTCCTCAATATGCTCCATAGCATGAAGATTCTCTACCTCCTCTTCATCACTTTCCAAACCTTCCCTCCCAGCTATGGTTCTCTTCCTGTTGTTCATCTTATATTGCTAGGGTGCTCCACTGCACGTTCTTCCAACTGTTGCCATGATCTACTTTATCTAGTCTTCCCCCATCATGATTAGATCCAATGCCTCCTCCTTATTTCCTCTATCCATATCTTCCTCCATTTCTCTATCTCTTGTTAGTGCTTCCCCCCTTCCCCCATGCACGCAAGAACGTTTAGTTGTCTGAGGCCATTGTCATTACACCCTTGTTATATAGTAATATCTTAATGGAAGTATACAATGATCTGATATAACTACCTCGAGGTCCCTTCAAAAACTCTTGTTTTGCTGCATTGTAAGACTTTGCAGTATCTACTCCAAATTCTGTGATAAATCTTGCAACAATGATGTCTAACTAGAAATCTACTGCGCACATAAATTTATTGTCAACTTGTTGTAAGTGTGCAATATCCATAGGATTCCACTCTAGCTTTATGATTTTATTTGTAGCATAGTTGTATTTCAACCTCAATATCCACTCTTGCAATACATGCAAGAAATCACATAAGAATACTTCATGCAAGTCGTTGAATACGTACTTGTCTAGGTATTTGCACGTTGTTAGCTTTGGGTTTCTCATATCTTTCTACGCAAACTCCAACTCCTTTGTTTTCAACCAACTCTCGATTTCTTCTTTCGATGGGTTCCACGATCTCAACATCCCTTTTATACTTTCATTCTTTTAATGTTTTTGTCGCCAGATTTGATATCACTCAATCCCATTTTATTCCAACTGGCAACAAAACCATTTGTTGGTTTTAAACTAATTTATCTACTCTGATATTACCCAACTGTCATAAGTCAACTCAGGTTTAGATTTAACAAGATTCCAACAAAATCCCTTTAAAACTATCGTCCCTCCCGGTAAACTAGAAGGCAACATAGTACACAGGGTGCATTGCGCAGTCTCACCCGAGATAGTTCTATGGGTGGCTACAATACTCAGATTCTTGCAGCCCAAGAATGAGTGGGGATATGTAGTCTTACCTTGTGATCTTTATTTATTTATTCTAAGATATTAATTACTTAGTCACTCTTACTCATGCATGTGGAATATTGGATCTAACTAGTTCCTTCATTCATTTATCTAGAATTTAATCATTAGCAACAATGGAGATGCATAAAATTCAATCATATAACACGAGTTTTACCGTGGTTCACTCCCTCTTGTGATACATCCACAAATATGTGGATATCAAGCTATTTTATTGTGTCTTAGCAATATATCGCATTGCACACATTTACAGTCTTGGAGATTATAATCTCAACATGCTTCTTGATCCCTATGAGGCTAACTAGATCACACCAGGATCCTCAACCTGTGACCTAACCCTCGGTATTGGGTTGCTTGACTCTTTTCTAGCTCACCAACTTACAAAAATGTTGCAGTTCTATCCGTTTTCATTCTTTTCTCTCTCTCTCTCTCCCTCTCTCCATCGATCCCTCTCCTATACCTCCTAGGTGATACTTATACATACTCTTTTCTTTTCAGCCATTACAATATCATGCAAAAACCTTAACCCTAATGTAGTTATGTCTCCCTTGCATGAAGGCCTCGCATTGTTGCTTCACATCTACTCCTTTGCCTTCTAGCTATATTTTCTTTCCACTTCATGCTTTTCTCTCCAAAAATGGTATTTTCCCAAAAATGGGCCTTTGCCCAACACCAGTTATTGTCTGTGGATATTAAAATCACTTAGGAAGAGAAATTTATTAACCTATTATGTTCTTTTCCAGACTCCTGGGATATCTTATTCATGGCTATAGGGAGTAATACAATCACATTGGCGCTAGAAGATGTGATTGCATCTCTACTATCATAAGAAATGAGAAGGAAGAAAATGGAAGGATCAACCAAATATTCATTGGTGGTGAGAGGTCGACCGATTGAAAGAGATAAAGGAAAATTCTCTGTTAGAAAGTATAAGTCGAAGGGTAGATCTAAATCATTTTTTCAGTTGGTGATAAGATGCTAGAAATGAGATTAATTTGGGAATTACAAAAGGGACTGAAAGTCAAAGGAAATGGAAGTTAGTACAGTATCTGATGAGAAGAAATAGACCGAGATAAAGATGAATCAATATAATGGAGGTGATGTGTACATAGCGTCAACTAGTACACAGTTAGATCAAGATGTTTGTCTAATTGAATCAGGATAATCCTATCATATTGAACCACATAGAGAATGGTTCTGCGAATACGAAAAATATGAAGGAGGAGACATTTTCTTGGGGGACAAGTCGATAACCAAAATTATTGGATGAGGAAGAGTTTGAATGATACTACAATATGGGAGGAGTATAACCCTTCCAGGTGTTCTACACATTTCGGGTTTGGAGAGAAAACTGATATCTGCTAGCAAGATGAGTGATGCAGGGGTTCACACTCTATTTCAGAAGGATTCATGCAGGATGGTTAGAGGTGCGATGGTCTTAATGAAAGGAATTCAGAATGGAAACCTATACAAGTTACTAGGGAATGTCAACTCAACTGGATGAAATATAATTGTTGCTTTAGAATTAGACTCGAATCAGACTGAGTCAATTCAAATCGACTCGACAAGTTATCATAAATTCGACCTAACCATGCTATGGCACGAGAGGATGGGACACATTGGAGAAAAATGACTTCGATCTATGCATAACAAAGGTATGGTTAATGATTTTCCTAAATTTAATTTAGAAGTTGATTTTTGTGAATATTGTATATATGCAAAACAAATTTGGGTGAGGTTCCCATCTGGAGCGACAAGGGAAATGAGAATTCTAGAGCTGGTTCATAGTAATGTGTTTGTCTCTCTTTCAATTCCTTCACTTGGTGGATCCCTATATTATGTCTCCTTCACATAATTTTTTTGGGAAGACATGGATATATTTCCTAAGGACGAAATCATAGGTTTTTGGGAAATTCAAAGAGTTTAAATATCTTGTAGAAAACCAGGTAGATAAGAAGATTAAGGTGTCGAGAACTGACAACGGTGGCAAATTCTATGGAAAATAATTTGATCATTTCTCCAAGAAGTGTGGCATAATATGCCAAAATACCACACCATATACCCCACATAAAAATGTATTTGTTGAGAGAATGAACATAACTTTGATGGACAAGGCAAGGAGAATGCTCAATGGTGTTGGGATTGCACAAGAATTCTGGGAAGAGGGAGTCGACACTAAAAAATATCTATTGAATATGTCTCCTTCGTCATTGCTAGTCGACATGACTCCAAATGAGGTATGGTCTGGTAAAAATCCTTTGGTTTCACATCTAAAATTATTTTTCCATGAAGCATTCATGCATGTTCCCAAGGAAAACATGAGCAAGATGGAAAAAAAGGAAGTCATGTGTATTTTCATTGGACACAAAGAAGGAATGAAGGGATATAAGCTCTAGGATCCTGCATCAAGGAAAACAATGTACAATCGAGATATGGTCTTCAAAGAAGTTGGAAGTATTCTAAGCCTAAATAAATTTTTAAAACAAAGAATAATATAGAGAAGGTGTGGTTTTCATTGAGGAATGAAGAATATGATTCAGATGAGTTGACTGAATGAGAAGAAGAGGTGGAAAAACTGACCTCGTTCATAAGGAGGTCAGAACGAGTAAGAAAACAAATTGAAGGGTATAGTCCACTTGACTTCCATTCTACATTCGTATTGACTACCACCGACAATGAGCCCAAGTCAATCGGGGAGGAAGTCGACTCAGCAGAGGGAAAAATCTAGAAGGATGCCATGGTTGAAGAGATGGAATCCTTGCATAAGAATGAGACATGGGACTTAGTAAAATTATGTAGTGGAAGAATTACCATTGGTAGAAGTGGGTATTCAATAAGAATAAGAATGCAGCATGTCAAGTTGAGAAATTCAAAGCTCGACTCATAGAAAAAGGATATTCCCAAGTTGAAGGAGTTGAATTCGGTGAGATTTTTTCCCCTCTTGCAAAATTAACTTCCATTAGAGTGATAATGTCTCTGGCTACAACATTTTATCTAGAAATAGAACATATGTATGTAAATAGAATGTTCCTACATGGGGACCTAGAAGAATAAGTATACATGAAACAACCTAAAGGATTTGTATTAAAGGGAAAGAAAGATTTGGTGTGCAAACTAAAAATATCGTGTTATGGTGTAAAGAAATCACCAAGGATGTGGTATCAGAGTTTGAAACATACATCCTTAGTTTTGGGTTTGTGATAAGAAAATATGATCACTGCATATATTCCAAATAAGAAGGTGCGTGTTTCATATATGTAGGATTGTATGTCAACGACGAGTTGCTGATTGGAAAAAACATGAACACAATAAAGGAGGTGAAGAAGAAAATATCCTCCAAGTTCGACATGAAATATCTCGATGTAGAAAACTTCATTATGGGAATGGATATCAATAGAGATCAAGAAAATAGAGAGCTATGGTTTAACCAAAATAAGTATATTGAAACAATCTTGAAACATTTCAACATGCAAGGTTGAAAACCTGTGAAGGTGCCAATTCCTCTTGGAGCAAGGATAATTGTTGAATAGTGTCCAAGGACATAGGAGGAAATAGAGGACATGGGAGGTATTCCCTATGAAAATGTTGTTAGTAGTATAATGTATGTGATGGTATGCACTCGACCAGACATTTTCCATGCAGTGGGAGTGTTGAGTAGATACATGTCGACACCTGGGAAGGAGCACTGGACAACTATCAAGAGAATATTCGGGTATTTGTGTGGCACACAATATTATGCTATATGCTACCAAGGAAAATTGAGAGGTAACAATGAATTAAATGTACATGGATTTGTCAATGGTGCCAACTGGGCTAGAGATTTGGATCGACGAAGTTCGACCAATGGATATGTGTTCAATATGTTTAATGGATCAATTAGCTAGATGAGTAAGTGACATGCGGTTGTAGCCTTGTCAACAATAGAAGTTGAATACATGGAAACCACTCATGGAAGTAAAGAAGAAATATGGATAGAAAGGTTGTGTTCAAGAATCAGGTTTGAGAAAAAATATATGAAGATAAGTTGTGAAATTCAAAGCACAATATTCCTGGAAAAGAACCCATCTTATCATTCTAAGACTAAGCATATTGATGTACAATACCATTTCATGAGAGACATGGTGGAAAGAAATAAGGTGTTGCTGGAGAAATTAGTCATGTTGGAAAACATAGTAGACACTTTGACCATGTCTGTGAGTGTTGTGAAGTTCTCTTGGTGCAGACAAGAAATGGTCATTGCTACCCTGGGTCTCTAGACACGAGTTTAGAGATCTCCTGGTTTCAATAAATAAACAACAAGTGGGAGTGATTTGGATTTTATGAGTAGAACGAAATGAATAAAGATTATTAACATATTCTTAGCACAAAATAACAGAGATACAATAAAACTTGTTTTTTATTCAATAATGAAATAAGTTGAAACTATAAAATGTAGTGGAAACAAGCTTGTTGGAATGGTGGCGGATTATCTGTGAGAAGAGATGTGATGGTTGTGCTCATTCACAAGAAGAACATTACAATGAATATCTAAAGGAATTTTTAAAATAAACAAGAATGAAAAAAACCCTATACATCCAAAAACCTAACCCTAGGAGATGAAGCGCCAAAAGTCATGTGGGCCTTGTTTGGGTAAGTTAGTACATCAACTTCTCGGGGTCGTAAATTTTGCATACGATCTCTGTTTTAGGCGTGTGATAGCCCATTGGGAAGGTATCGTTGAGGGGATTAATTTTGGGGGTCCAATTATTCCTTCAGTTATCATTGAGGAGATTGATCTCGAAAAACCTTCATTTAGGCCCTCAAAATGGCCCCGGAAGTTAAAACTGCTAAAAATAGTTAATTGCCAAAATTGTCAGAAAATTGTCTTGAGATAGTTGGAAAAGGTGGGTGGCCACCGATATCCATTTGGATCAATCCTCCCTCCTTAGGAAGAAATGGTCTCCATTGCATTGAGGTCCCCCATTAGATGAGGAAATTTCTACTGAATTTGGCCCTAGGTGAGCCACTTTCCTTGGTGCAGGAGCTACCCTGCTTTGATGACTCGATAAAGTTGGATCCTTTATTGTCGACTGCCCTTGATCTGTGTGTCCACAATATGATCATTGGATTCCTATTGTATGCAGTCAATTTTGAGCTCTGTTGGTGTCAGTTGTTCTGCTACTTCTGAGGTGTCCAAGAATGGTGGGAAATAAGAGTGAAGAAGATCCACGTTGAACACTGGGTGCAGGCCGAGGAAAGGAGGAATGTTGAGCTCAAAAGAATTATCCCCCATGGACTTGGTGATAGTGTATGGCCCATAACGGAGTGGGTGAAGCTTTCAATGGGGTCCTATAAGGCGTTCTTTCTGCAAGTGCAACCAAACTTTGTCACCCACCTAGAACTTATGTGGCACCCAATGTTGATCATGGCATTGTTTGTACTTGTCATTGGACTTCTGTAGGATATCCTGAACTTGTTGGTGGATGTGCTAGATCCACTCAATGAACTGGGTGGATTTGTCAACTTCAGTTGGAGTAGAAGATGATTCGGTTGAGGTGACTAGAAGGGGAAGTGAAACATCTATGGAACCCAATGGTTGGAATCCCAACCCCACCTGAAAGGGGTTGTGGCTGGTTGAGCTATACAGGGATCGATTGTAGCTATGATGGACATAGGGAAGGATCTCATCCCATGTGCAAGGGTGATTTGAATTATACATGTGAAGGATATGCACATTCATTCGATTTACAACGTTGGTTTGGCCATCTATCTAGGGGTGGAAGGCCATGGATTTGGTGAGCTTGGTGTCCAACAATGACCAGAGGCTCAAAGAAATGTGCTGAGAAATCTACTATCCTGATCCGAGACAATGGTTTGTGGGATTCCAAAATGTACTCAGACTCATTCAAAGAAGAGCTTGGCAGTGGCCTTTTCTATGATGCTCTTCTTGCAGGCAACCAGAATCACCATCTTAGAAAAGCGATCAACAACCAAAAAAACAAAGTCATTTCCCCACTTGGTGGATGGGAGGCCCGACATGTAATCCATTGAGATGGATTCCCATGGACTGTTAGGAGTAGGAAGAGGAGTGTATTGGCCCTGTTTCTTAGTGGTTGGTTTGGCAATGGCACAGGCAGTGCGGGACCTAATATACTTGCTGACCTCCTATCGATGTTTTGGCCAGTATAAATGTTTCTGTAGCATCACCACTATCTTTTCAAAGCCGAAGTGTCCTGCCACCAGACTGTAGTGGGTTTCCTAGAACATCTTCACTCGCTCACTTGATGGAACACATATATGGTCTAGACAACACAACAACCCATCCTGAAGATGGAAATTATCAACAACTACGTTCGCACCCAACATTTGGTAGGTGGTGGCGAAGTCAGGGTATGTCTCATAGAGTTGGGTCCATCCATATGTCTCATGGTCGCAAGAATCTAGCACCGTGGTGAGTGTTGCGACTGGCGGTCTGTTGAGGAAATCAACGACACGATTGGTGCTTCTTGTTTTATACTTGATGTTGAGGTGGAATTGTTGTAAGTATGTGGACCACTTTTGATGGCAGTCATTCTACAATTTTCATTGTCTCTGCATGAAATGCAGTGGCTTATGATCAGTGTGGATGACTATCTCCTTCCCAAGAATGTAATGTCTCCACTGGCGGAAGGATTGCACAATGGAGTACATTTGTTTGTCATAAGTAGGGTACTTACGAATAGTATCTGACAATGTGTCACTATGATAGGCCACAGGGTGGCCGTGTTGATTGAGAATGATGCCCACATCATAGTCTGAAGCATCTATCTCGATCTCAAAGGGATGTTGTAGTTCTGGTAGTGAAAGTACTGGGGATGAGCACAAGCGCTACTTCAGATCATCGAACGCTTGTTGTTGGGACTGGCCCCATGCAAATTTTTCCTTACCACCATCCCTGTTTATTTGGCGGAGGGCCCATGCAATAGGGGAGAATCCCAACACGAACCTGCGATAGAAATTATTAAGGCCGAAGAAGCTTTGGAGCTCAGTGAGTGTTGTTGGGTCTGGTCAGTCACAGATGACTTGGATCTTGGTTGGATCCACATGTACGCCATGCTGATCAATGATGTAGCCCAGGTAATGGACCCTGTCCATGCCGAAGGATCATTTTTCCAAGTTGGCTTATAGCTTGTGTTATCACAGGGTGTTCAGAACTTGCAGAATATGCTACAAGTGTTCGGCCCAAGTCTTATTGTAAATTAAAATGTCATCCAGATACACCACTACAAAAGTATTAGTGAATGGTCGTAGGATATCATCCATCATCCTCATGAAAGTAGCTAGAGCATTTGTCAAACCAAAGGGCATGACCAACCATTCAAAAATGCCTTCCTTTGACTTGAAGGTGGTCTTCCATACATCTGTCTGTTCTATCCAGACCTGGTGGTAGCTATACTTCAGATCAATCTTACCGAAGTATTTGGCCCCCGTGAATTGATCAAGGAGTTCGTCGATTTGGGGAATCGGGTACCGGTTTCTGACTGTGATTTTATTCAGAGCCCAGTAATCTATACAGAGTCACCAGGTTCCATCTTTCTTCTATACCAGCACGATTGGGCTCCCACAAGGTGATGAGTTGGGGCGAATGTGCCCCTTGTGGAGAATTTCTTATATTTGTCTCTTGATCTCCTCATTCTCTAACAAAGAGTGACGATAGACTGGCCCATTGGGAAGCAGTGTGCCAGGGGTTAGATCGATGGGGTGCTTGACCTAGCAGTGCATAGGTACCCCTGTAGGTGAGGAGAAGATATCTGAGTATTCTTCCATGACCTTATCTACTTGCTTTTGCTGTGTGGAGAGGTTGGCCATAGAGACCCTAGATGTGGTTGTGATCTTTTTCTTATTCTGAGAGTGGATCATGAAGAAGACAAACTTCCCCATCTGAGAGATGACCTTCCTGCATTTCTTAGCAGAGATCAAGGAAATAGCACTAGGTGGGACTACCTCGGGTATCCTGTACAATTTCCTGTTCAAAGTAATAATAACACTATGAGGCCTATACTCATATATAGCATGACGTTTCCATAAATAAGGTTGGCCCAAAAGAACATCAAAAACTTCAAGAGGAGCAACATCACACAATACCTCATCTTTGAAGGGCTCGATGTCGTATGATAGTCGACACTGTTGGCAGATGCGGAGATCGCTTCCTTGGTGGAGCCATTCAATGGTGTAGGGTTGTGGGTGC
>ML788019.1:997295-1008021 GCA_009831015.1 Picea engelmannii | reverse complement strand
TATGATTACTTCAAGTTAGGGTTGTTGACTAATCCAAAACTAGGCATGTGAGACTAAAAAAAAGTTTGATGAAAATGCTAGTCTCTTGTTTTTAAAGTTAAGGAAGGTTTGCAGGAATATGATCATATACACCAGGTCTATTATAGAGCTACAAATCATATTTGGATGATGAAATTGATAAGGGCTTTTGGTTTGGTACATGTTGAGTACATGGTTGAGATAAATAGTTGATGAGTTGGCGCACATACATGAGGTGTATAGTTGATGATGTTGGTACATATTGATGAGTCATAGTTTATGAGTAGTTGACACATGATTGGAACATACTTGGTTCAAGGTTGGATGCACTTGTTTATGGTACAGGTTGATTACTGGTTGGTGCATTGTTGATGCACTTGTTTATGGTATAGGTTGATTATAGGTTGGTGCATGGTTGATGCACTTGTTTATGGTACAGGTTGATTACAGGTTGAGGTGCAGGTTGATGCATGGTTGATGCATGGTATAGATTTATTGGTACAAGTTTACAGTAGTATATCTCACAGTGATAGTGTGATAGTGGTTCCATCATTCTACTTCTACTTCAGGGTGGCAGGATGGGGCAAGGATAGGTGGTTGTAGCCACCTTCTGGTTGTAGCTGGAGAACATTGGGGGTTTTAGCCTCCTTCTGGTTGTAGTCAGAGAATTGGGGAGTTGGATCTTCCCTCAGGTTGTAGCCTGAGAAACTAGGGGGGTGGAGCCTCCTTCCAGTTGCAGCTGGAAAACAAAGGAAGTTGGTGCTTCCAATGAATGTAATTCTTCAAGACATATAAGAAAAAACATTTTGTGGTTTTCTCCCGATTTGGGTTTCCACGTAAAACACTGGTGTACTCTGTATGTGTGTGATTGTTTATTTCTTACTTCTCATTATTGGATAATAATTCTACATTGATATAACATTTGAAGAAAAAGGATTATAATTACGCTATTATTGATTCACCCCCCCTCTCAGTAATCCAACAATGACTTGTTATAATAGTCTAGGACACCATGATTCTTGTCCAAGAAATCCATACCAATGAGGAAATCATATGATCACGAAGATATGATATTTAAATCTACCTTGGTGCTCAGTTCATTCATGCCTATTGGACATTCTTTAACCATCTCATTAATGTTTCTTTTAGGTCATGTAACTAGCTACACCAACCAAGGTTTCCCAAGATTTCTTATTGGAAATTGAAACACTTCCACCATTTTAGGATCTAGATAACTATGAATAGCTCATGAATCAATTAAAATAACAATGGGTTTGTTGTTGATATTACATTCCACTTCAATCATATGGGACTAGAACTCAATTTTCTTGTTATACAGGCATGCATAGATCCTCGAAAAATTTCTTCCCATGCCCTCAATTGTATCAACTTGTTGTACATTATGGAAAATCCTCACTTTTTCACCTCTGTCAAGACAATCTCTATACACATTATCTCCCTCGCAACCCCAAAATTTCATAGGCTTCTTCCTTGGTCTTTTCCCCATTGTTTCTGTCATTATGGGATCCTTGGAATCTCTCTTTCCCTGATAATTACTTATTAATAATGGGGGCTTGGTCCCCTTATTTATCTGATCCATCTTAATTTTCTTCTTGTCTTCCCAAGCCTTTTGGAAAGTTGGTATTACACTATGCTAATCATAGAGGAATTTATCTCTGCTTATGGTTTCCTATAATGTATTAGGAGAATAATATTGTATATTATCATTGAAAATCAATGGAATCCCACTCATGTACCTATGAATCATCACCTTCTCATCCTTTATGAATTCAACATATTTCAATTGGTCATACTCATACTCATCCATGGCCATACTCCCAAGATTGAGTTCGAAGAACTCCTTCATATTCCTATCATAATAACACTTGGTTAAGTACTTCTTTTGAAAATATCTTGAATTCCCTCCAAGTAATATTCTTCTCATCAATGTGTTTCACATGCACAAACTAGTCCCACCACATTGATGTTTTTCCTTTGAGTTGGTAGATTGAAATTATCCCTTTTTACCATGAGGAGTAATTATGTAACTGAAAGTACTTCCTCATTCCCAACATCTAGGTCTCTTCATCCTCATATTTCTTGTGCTCACCATCAAAGGTAGGAGGCTTAATCTTATTCATTTCTCCATGTAGTTCATTCACTCCATACCTTCTCATATGCTTTCTGACAGGATATGGAATTGATATACTATGTGCTCTCCTAACTAAATTCCTTGGTGAGTGATGATGATTCCTATCAACACTCCTTGTTTCTCTTCTTTTTTCATGATACCTATGACTCCTTGAATTTCTTGATTATGTCTCAATTATCCATTTTCTTCTCTATTATGTCCAAGCTTTGTATCAGCTTGATGTTGAATCCATCTTATTGTTCCTTGTATTTCATAATATTCTCATTATCGGGTTTATAACTTTGGACATATTTTTTTAGACTCTTTATCGTCTCCACCAAGTTCATGCTCTACTAATTTCCTTCTCCATTCCCATTTGAACTTGTCTCTACATTACCCATGTTGACATACAAACCCTTGAATTCATCTTCATTTATGTAATTCCTTTGTGCATATTCCATGCCTCTGATCTTTGTGATGATCATATTCTGATATATTTTCTCTTCACTCTACAAAATGTGCAAGAAATATGATTTGTTAGACTTAAATAATTTAACATATCTATAAACATTATGCACCATTATGCCCTTTTAATTACACAATAAATAGTTTTTCTAGTTTCTTGTGAGGTATATAGCTCAACTCACATTTTTGGGTGAATATTTTTACTCCTCTATCTAATACCTTCCCAATGACTATTTCCTTACTCAATTATGAGTCTTGAGAAGAAAGTTATGGTCATTTGAATATTACCCAATTACTCCTCATGCTCACCCTTCAAATAGGTGTAATGCCTATGCATATTCTCTTTTGTTCCCTTGGATTATTGACAGGATATCAATTGGTTTCCTTCATGAACATATTTTGGACAATATCTCCAATTTTCACCTTCATCCAACCTCCAAGATGCTAGATACAACCTCTTGAAGTTTTAGGCCAATTTATCTTTTTAGTCCTGAATGTTATAGGTGTATTTTATGTCCTCTTGTGCATTTTGAAGTGACCAAAATATGAATCTGACTCCATTAATTTATTATATGGTTCAATATATTTCCGTAGAATACTTATGTTCCCCAATCCCATTCCAGAGAAGGAAGTTATGGCCCTCGGAGTGAAATGGTACCCAAAAATTAGCCTCCATTGTTTGTCATGTAACTCCCTCATACATGCTTAGTTTGACGAACAATATACAACATTAGAAATATCTCTCTGGGATCTATCATTTTAAATGATGGTTGATTCAGTTTTGATTTTCAAAAATGATGTTTAGGCCTCTGAAATTGACCTACACAAATATGACCTCAGAAATACCCATTTTCTGAGTAGTTTTTCACTATTTTCTTTAAATTCTAGCTAACTTATGCTAATTGATATGCTAGCATGGCATCCTGAATCCACATGGAACCTTGGGGGGGGTCCATGTCATTCCTTGGACACTCTAGCCATGCCCCATCAACCCCCACTACCTTCCTTTGCCTCCTTTTTCCTTTTTTCCTCCAATAGCATGCACACTATTCTTAATTTTTTTGTCCCATAGTCCCTTGTACTCAATGTGGTACCTTTTCATTGGGTGGCAGGAATGGGAGGGCCCCATTCCACACCCATTATCTTTGACACTCAAATTTTCACACCAGATTGATCTAACGACGAAGGATCTTGGGTTTCGACAATGATCAACGGTCACCATCGCATCGTGGTCTCCCCCGCCATACCGACCATTAAGAAGGGGTTCCACAAAAGATTTTTATTTTTTTATCGTGTGATCTATCAGATCCTAATAAATTGTGCCCCCTAGTGGTTTCTAAAACCACTAGGGGACCCCCCTTCCTCATGGTTCCACATGGAGGGAAGGCTCTACCACCACTTCTCCACCCTCTGTCATCGCTACCACTGCCACTGTGTATATTCCACCATGGAAATAAAATTCAACCCTCTTCCATGTCAGCTGACACATGGCCTTCACATAATGCTTATTTTCTCTGATTTTTCCAAAATTCCTAAATTTCCAAAAAAGCCTAAATTCACAATTATTTTTGTAGCTTCCATTGACACTCTGCAACCAATCTTACCACGACCAATTTTGTCCCTGTGCATATGAATTTGACCTTCGTAAATTAAATTTGACATTTTCTTATCGCATTCCCCATGAACTTAACTGTAACATTTGGGGCTTTTGCCAAATTTCACCCCAAATCATAATTTCTTCCTTGGGTTCCATGGTCGCTCTGTAAACCCAAATTTCAACCATCTACAGTTCCAAATGTTTCCAAATTAGATATTTAAAATGGATATTATAAACTCTTGGGCTCAATTCTCCCTAATTCCTCGTGAAATTCCTTCAATTTCACTACAGTAATATTATGAAATGAATTGCAAACTTCCCCTGAAATTAGTTTTCTGCAAAAAAATTCTTCAACATTTTATTAACTCATCCCATTGAGGCTCAATGTCCAAACTGGAGCTATGATACTACATTGTAGCATCCCCATCCCCCAATTTGGGCCATGCCACATAAAAATTCCAACTCTTATACCATTAAAATAAAAGGAATTCTCTGCATATGAACAATAGTATGAAAAATAAAAACAAATATATACATGCATAACAATACAAGAAAAACCCATAAAACAAATACATAATTATACACACAATATTAAATAAAATACACAGTAGACACTTATCTTTTGTAAAAAGTCACAAACTTCTTGTAGAACTCATAATTTCCTTCGAGCCATATGCTCTATTTCTCATAACTCTCAAGAATAGGTTATCCTTGAGGTAGGGCCAAAAATCCACCAAGGAAAAGGAATCCTAAGCCAGGATAAGTCCCACCAATAGTAGAAAAAATCAGAATAAGGTGTCAACTCTAGCATACAACCTACACCTCTCATTCCCCACATGCCAATCCCACCATAGGAAGTGTGCCCCTTCTTTGCTTGATAGTCCTTTGGCTGCCTCACTTCCCTTCCAGGGATTCAACAACATGCCAAACATGAAGTCTCATATCCCTGTAGCTGAATCTTGTCACCAGGGAATTAAAACCTAATATATATCTCACTTAGAGAGAATGCCCATGGGCCTAAAAAACCACTTCAATAACAAACGATCCTGACAACCCGCCTCTTCAACTAAAGAATACCTAGGTTACTGGTTGAAAATAACTCCAAATTACATGTATGGAAGGTTATGGATGCATAGAGTATGTATGAAAAGAGTGAGGGAGTGAATAATGAGTGAATGATGTAAAAAAAATGTACTAAATCCCTCAAATATATGTGAATGTTGCCAACTTCACACTTTTCATGTTGGGAACTAGCTTGGGCCCACTTTCCCCCCCACACTTGGTTGATATGGCCCCCCTCATTAGGAACTTAGGATATATATATAGATATATAAATTAGAATTTATAGTTTTAACTTTTAAGGATATTAATATAATATTCATTTGGGGTTAATCCCCCTTAGCTTATCCCTTTTCTAGAATCTTAGCCCCCCTTTCCCTTTCTAGTGGTTTATAGCCCCCCATACCCTTTTTTTCTTGTTTGTATTCAACAAAGATGTATTTTCATTAATATATGAGTGTGATTACATTTGAAAAAGATAGGCTTGCTGGGATTTTAGCATCTAGACACTCTAGTATAATAACCACACATGCACCCTGTTAGAGTCCTATATTTGATAGTATCAAATGGTGACTGATTATTTTCTCTTAGTAATGTCATATTAAAAATAATATTGTATTCGAAAAATGATTTCCAAAAGGGAAAAGAAAGGAGAAAATAAGCAAGAACAGTTAAATTTCACCCTAGGTTGATGAAAATAAGCATTAGATTATAATATAAAGTCTCAAAACATAAATATTTTTCTTATGTGTCATTGGCACATGTTTTTACCCAAATTTGGAAGATGACATCAAATTTTGTCATGTAGGTCTTAATCCTTGCACTAATCTCATCGGTGACATCCATCTTGTTCTAGATCGACGATCCTCATCCTTTTTTGGACCCCCCAACCTTTCTACCTTTAATGATGGGGGGGGTCTGAAAATTTATTTTCCCCCCACCTAACATGGTGCCTCTTCATTATTTCGGACCCCCCCCTCCTAATACTACTTAACACCTACCCCCCCTTCTGAAATATTCCTAAACCACCATCTGATACCACTTACACCCCTGATTACACATGTCCTCCACTCACCCTACCACTCACCATTCATGCCTAGTCATACCCCTCACCTCCCGTATCTACTCCTCCTCTCACCATATGCCACCTATCCTCCACTCAGTCTACTACTCACCCTCTCGCCTGTCACATAACCTCTCTGACTACTCTCCCTACCATCACCTTTCACTTATACTTCCCCTCTCACCACATGCCACTTGTCCCCTCATTCCCGATATCATCCACGTCTCTGCCTATCCCTATCACTTACACTCCTGCATCCACTCATCCCATCTCCCTATTGGACACTTCTCCACATGTCATCCTATTTGTAACCAATCACATCTTCCCCCATGACCGTTTGACTGACAACTATCCCATAATGAGCTTGTGTTGAGCTAAGGTGTCAAACTACCACCACCATGACCCACCTTCAACTACAATATTTTCTCCTGACGAAGTTATTCAAAGAGACAGATGGAAAAGTTTAAGGGATAGTAAACATATTTTGTGGAGGTAGCTTCAACCTCATGCCAAATGTTAGATGACTCGAGACACCCAACAACATAGGATCAACAACAATAAATCATTTCCAGATATTTACGTGTGGTACTTGCAGAAATAAGCACAGTCATCAGTAGAGACAAAAAACGTAGCATAAATCATAGAGATAGGTCATCAATGACTAACCTCAAATCAACATTAGAAGTTTGAGCAGATCTGAGACAGTTCTATATTGTTGTAATTAAGAGATACAATTAGTTTATATTTTTCTTAAAATAAATCATGCTCATTTATGAAAGGAGCCTTTGTAACAACATATAGATACTTCAAATTTTGAAGTATTAATGGTTGGGACCTGTACGTAGGATAGGATAAATATTTTAAAGTATATCACATAACCTCCTTTGATCAATTTTCAGTAATAAATTTGTAATTATAGGATTCTTGTGTCACTTATGTTGGTGAAGTGCATATGTCTTTGTATATGTGTTTTCATTGTTATTTAGCTACTATCCATAACTTCTGAATTATTCAATAGAATATTAGGAGCATAATTTGTTTAAATGTACACTCTGCCTCTAGATGTGAATAATTTCTATGTTTTCTACTAGAAGGTCATTCCCATAATTCTTAATTTCTCTAGTACAATCTTATCTTCTCAACTTTTCTTTCACATCACTCAACAATCTTAAGAGTCCAACAAAGTGCCTATCCTTCCATGTAAGGTTTCCTGTAGAAACTTCCTTGATTGAATTAAGCTAGTGACTCCATTGTCCAATGGCCCATTTTACCTATTCTATCCAACCAATTTAAAAACAAAACCATATACTAACATAAGTAGCCTAAAATTCCCAGCAAACCAAGCTAAATATTATAAAAATATCACTCTCTGAGTTTAGGAGAGCTATATCCTGGACTCCAAAGTGGTGTTTTGGTTACCTCTATCAGCTTCTTCCTCAACCTAAGAAATTATAGAGTGATAACATAATGGAAACCATACTGGGGAATGAACATTTAATCTTCATCAGAAAATCATATCAAGTTCCAGATCTAATTTTTTATGGTGGACAATGATCATACACAAGAAGGATGAATTTGTTGGTTGTGGAGCCCAATTATCTTCCTGATTCAGGGGACTTTTACTTTCAGCTGTGTTTATACCCCATGAAGTATTTACACCCCAAAAGTATGTACACTTTTCCACGCGGGGGAGTGCAGAGGGGGGCTACCCCTTCTGCGGGGTCCGGGGGTGCTATTCCCCCAGCTGGGGGGTCTGGGGACAAGCGGGGGTTCGGGGGTGAAGCCCCCAAAGGAAAAATTGCCTTGTAAATGTATATTGTAATTTCATTGTAAATCTGGATCATTCATTATAAGGTCACGGATCTAACAAAGAGATTATGTTAGGGTTTTTTTCCCTAGAAGGCAACCCTCTTTTATGAGGGAAATGTATTGCAACTATGGTTGATGGTGAGTATTTTATTCTGAGAGAGGAGAATGTGAGAGAAAGAAGAGGAAGTTACAACGAGTTTTGTTGTAGGTTGTATCCCTTCATTTGCTGGATAATAATAAAGGAAGGACCTGGCAATTTCTCTGGTGGACGTAGCCCACACTGGGTGAGCCACGTAAATTCGTGTCTCTCTTGTATTGTGTATCTTCTGTGTTTTGTTTCCGCATTTGTTTTACTTTATTGCTCCGTGGTCCTGTTTTTCTAACAGAATCATCTACCTGGAGACTCCAATCAACTCCAAATCAAATTCAATTCAAAGAATCCACTGGAGGAAGAACCTAAAACATGACAAGACAATCTGAAAATATCAGGTATTCAAGTTGGAAATTTATCCAAGACATAATAGGATTTATTTTTAATTATTTCTTCTCTTTTCCTGATTCTGGTCAAGACCATACTACTAAAACTTATGTTGATCATATGCAACCTGATGAGACCCAAAAGATTAATCCTAATTTTACCATTCTTGTAGATATTCCTACACTTGTTAAAGTCCTAGACAGATACAAGCCTCTCATCTTACCTCCAATACTCCATGGTTTCCCTGAAAATTATCACAAATATCTTTCCAAATTTGATGGAGAATATGGTAGCATCACTGCTGAAAAACACATTCAGGGTTTTGAAAATTTTCTTAACCTTTTTGAGGTTGAAGAAAATGATGTCTATATCAGGAATTTTTCTCTATCTTTGCAAATTAAAGCTAAACATTGGTTAAAAAACTTACCATCTACATGCATTCATGATTTCCCTCAGTTTGTGAAAGTCTCCCTTGATAAATGGGTGATCAAGAGGAATATCTTTCTCATTTTAGAAGAATATGATGATTTAAAAAGAAAACTAGGAGAAACAGTGCAACACTTTTCAGCCAGGTTCAATCAATTCTACCATTCAATGCCTGCTGATATAAAACCTCCTCATGTTTTATCTCTCTTACACTATCCTGATGCCTTTGATCCAAAAATTGCATTTCAATTGAGATAAAAGAATACTACAACACTTGAAGAAATGTAGAACAATGCAATAGGTGTAGAAGCTAATTTGTTGATCAAAAAGTCAAAGTTAAAGGAAGAAGAAAAGGAAAACACAAAGAAGGATCACCTGACATCTTCAGAAGTGAAACTAGAAATTTTGGAAAGCACAATGAAAGAAATGTTGAAAAAGATTATCTTGAAAGATGAACTTGTTTTTCAAAAAAAACATGTTCCATTTTTTGCAGAAAAAGAAAGGGTCATTGTTCCTAATCATTTTGTTGCTTATCCTTGGTATCATAGATCATAAAATGATTGTTTTGTATTCACCTCATGCCATAGACAAAGATGAAACTGAAAATCAGTTTGTGGAGGAGCAATCAGTTGATCTAATGTGTATGCTTGATGAGTTTTCTTATATGGATGATGTACCCAAGTATGATCAATATGATGATGACTACATCAAGGTTGACTCTTCAAAGCAATCGACATCATATTTTTGGGAGGAATTAGCTCAGTCGCATCAACTCAAATATGACAATCATCCTGTGCATATTAATTATGACAACAATGAGGAAAATGCAGAAAATTCTCTAGTAAGTGAATGATCTTTGCATTTATGTCTTGCGACATTCCAATTTCTAAGAGAAATTTATAAGCAAGAATACCAACAAGTTGTAAGAAGTATTATGGGAAAAATTTCTTATGAATTAGTTGATGATGTCATTTGTGATATGGAAGTTGTTTTAGCACTGGAATTACAACCCTTGAGTTATATTGATTTTCAAACCACAGATGAATTCATGCAGCATAATTTTGTACCATTAAGTTTTGGTTCATTTAAGTTTTTGAAGAAAAATGCTGCTAATATCTCTGAAGTAAGGACTGATAAGCCTATAGAAAATTATGAGGTTATATTGGAACCAATGCAACAATCTTCTTAGTTTCTCTAGGATCTAATAGCTGATATTTTGGATGATCTGTGTCGTCAAAGTATTGTTTCATTAACTAGCTATGAGCTCAAAGGAAATTATGATAAAAACTTGATTAGACAACTGACTTCACTATCTTGTTTAGTAGGAGTCTCATTAAAAAACTCTTCTGAAAATTTGTAGTTAAATCAGAAGTTGTATGATGATATAGATAACATATGTGAAATACCCAATTATGACCTTGAATTTGCTAAATACTTTGAACACCAATAAATAGGTCATGTTTATTATGATCCCATAGCTATCTATATGGAAGAGTTTTTCACTTCAAAATTCCAATCGATTTCCAATGCCTCTTTTGTTTTTTATGGTTCCAAAACTCTCTATTGTGAAGATCAAACTACCAATCAGTTTCTAGTGCCCTTACAAGCTCTAGTTCTGAGTTTTGTTAAAAACAATGAAGGAGCTAAGGTATTGGATCAACTGCTCGATTGGATTCATTG
>ML788019.1:899654-918129 GCA_009831015.1 Picea engelmannii | reverse complement strand
TCTTGAATCTTTTGTATTCTAGAATAGACTTCAATTTGACGTATCCAGTTATCTAACTTTTCAGCGTTAACTTCTCCATTATAAAGTGGCAACTCAAATTTTATATCAAGCTTTAATGAAGGAATTTGCGAAGGAGTTTTACCTTGTCCATTGGGAAGATGTTTCGAACTTGTAGAAGAAGAAGAAGAAGATGATGATGGAGGAGGAGAGGGTGGTGGAGAAGCACCATTCCCTCCATCTCTTCCTGGAGTCTTGTCACCACCACCTCCCTTATGCATTGAAGGGTTAGAGCCTTCACCCTACGATATCATGTTCCGTTCCATTATGACCTTCATCATATCTCTCAACTATATGATAGTCTGCCTGAAGTCTTCTTCTTCATTCGGAACACGTTCATGGTCTTCTGCATGAGCCATGCTTGGTGAATGTCTCTCTACCACTTGCGGTGAATGAAACTGCTTCCTCCTCATCGGATAAGAACTTGGCTCCACAAGTTGACCTTCTCCTCTTGTGAGTTTCAACCTTGTGAGAATCAGAAACAAAACTTGCAAACAATCAAGTCTTCAAAATCAGTGCTCTGATACCAACTTGATCTAAAAATGAAGAAGACTTGAAAAACTTGAATAATTATTGCAAGTGAAATGTTATGTGTTTAAAGCAACAGGATCAATTTGCAACACATAAATTAAGGATTACTCATGCAAAACACACATAGACAACATCATAAACATTGAACATAACACATGTGCATAGCAATTGATAAAGGAGTTCACCCCTCTTACGAGCTACATCTCCTGGTCCAACTTCCAATGGATCATTATTATTAATTTCTCAAAAAGTGCTCAAAAACATGTCTTACAATGCTCAAACTGACAAACCGACTGCTCCAATGGCTTCCCAACATCCCAAAACCCCTGTCTGGGCTCTTTTGGCACCTTAATCGGTCGAAAAATGAAGAAGTTAGGTCTCCTGGAAGTCTCCCTCTTCAAGCCTGCTGTCTCTGGTTCTATAATTCGCACTCCCCCTTCACAAACCTGGCTCACATGCTCTTTTAAGTGCAAAAACCCAGCACCAGGCGAAACCGCGCCAACGGTGCAAACCGTAGGACGGTTAAGGCGTCTCCAGCCCCTAACCGCCTCGGCACTTGGGCGTATGGCGCATAGAACCACATGCTAAGGAAAAAGTTGGTTAAGTCATTCCAACCATTGGAACCAACCCCGCGCTCCTGGTCGTATGCAAATCCATGGGCATATGTGTTAAAACCCCGCGCAAATGTATAACCGCGTGCACATTACACTATAGTATAACCGATACAATATATATATATGGCATAATACAATGTTTAAACTTTGGGTCCGTGCATTTGAATCTGCGTGCAAATGTATATACACGGTTCTATAGTGTGTAATGAAACCATGGGTCGGGGCTTAAGCCCCAGCCCGCGCCCTTTTTCGTATAATACAACACATCAATTTAAATTTATGTGCATTGACTTCTATAACAAGGAACATCGGCGGGAAATTTGGTTATTGGAATTTGTTAAGGTATTATGTGGAGGAGAGCTCCGGGGGTCGAACCCCGTGGCCTCCAACATTTTGTATATAAACTCCTTAGCCAACCAGTGAGCGACACGTGGCACCCTTGGATTGGGCCACGTGTCCTCCACTTATAGGCCACTCGATGACATGTGTCAACATCCGACTCGCCCAAAAATCAACCAACCAATATCCACCATGTCACCACAGTATGATCTGTATGGTCCTACCACGTCACCGTACGAACTGTACGGACTGTACAGACAGGTACAGTCAACATCCAAAATTTTGCTTGTTTGGCTTAGCGGACAGATCGCGATATCTCCTCCATACAGACTCCGTTTAAGAAAGTAAATATACCACCGTAATCAGGAAGACGAGACGGACGCAATGGCACTGTTTTTGTCACATTCCAAGCACTTTGAAAATTGAGCAAAATTTGATCCCCTGATCAAGTGGAGTTACTAGAATTGAATTGGGAAATCTTTTGGAAAACTTTAAAACAAACATTTTAGGAACAATTGGCTCTCAATTAGACACTTTGAAGATTAAGAGAAAGAAGGAAGAGGAAAACCCTGTATTAAGCATATTCTTCCCAAAAAGCAGAAAGAGGCATCCTTTACGAGAATGTCCTTTGGACAATGTTTCTGTATGTGCAATATGTACTAAAAATCATAAAACAGAATATTGCCCATCCTTACTAGGATTGCAAGACATATTCAAGGGAGGGGAATCTCCAGGGACTCCATCTGCACCTAAGAGGCCTTGGCAACCTAGGAACTCAAATGTGTATTAAGAACCATCCCCCCAACCTTCCAACTACTATCCACACTTCTCTCAACAACAACAACATCCATGGAACTGGCCAAATTGGCCTCCACAAAATGTCCCTGCTCAACCTTGGTACCAGGGATGGAGAGACCCTAATTTTGGAAATAACCAACAATAGCATGTGGTACCAATTCCCCAGAATCCATGTACTCAGTATCCTCCAAACATACATCAGTTATTGCCTGGTTTTACTCCACCTCCTTTACCACCCATTCAACAAACTCCTTAGCAGCCTCAGAATCCACCTCACCCCACCATATTTCCCACTCAACCCATACCAAATCCTAACAACAGACCACCTCTTCCACTCCATAATGTTGATTTTCAAAATTATCCAGCTTACACCATAAACCCCATTTCCATACAAGAAATATAGTTGAGATCTGGAAAAGCTTTAAATAAAACTTAGCCTGTAACAAGAACAACACCAAAGGTAATTATCCAAGAACATGAAGAAGAACCTATAAATGTATAATCAAATGGGGCATCTTTGAAAGATGTTATCATTCCAAAGCATAAAGTATTTGAATCACAACATAATATACGAACTCAAGTTCCCCAAACACCTCCTTTTCCTGAAAGGTTGCTCATTGAAAAACCAATTGTTCAATCTGAGTTTGACATCATGAATGAACTAAGAAATGTCTGTGTTAAGATTCCATTATTACAAGAGATCAAAGATGTTTCCATCTACGCCAAAACCATCAAATAACTCTGCATTAAGAAACCAGGTCAGAAACAGAAAGATCCACCCACGATACACCTAGTAGGCCAGTCATCGAATTGTATTTCTGAAGTGCCTAAAATTGTGAAGTATGCCAACCCAGGGAACCCAAGAGTTTCAGTGACTATCAACAATGTTTCTATTGGTAATACTTTAGTCGATCTAGGTGCAACTATTAATATAATGACTATCAATACAGTTGAACTATTGCAACTAAGTCAATTCCTTCTCCCTACCCCTACAGTTCTTGAACTTGCTAACAGAACAACTATAAAACCTGCTAGAGTCCTCGATGACATTCTTGTTACATTAGCTTCATGGGAATATCCTGTTGACTTCATGATTATTCATTCAAAGGAGCCCACGAAAGGCCATCCAATCATTCTAGGGAGACCTTGGTTGGCCACAGCCAATGCTTTCATAGGATGTTGTGGTGGGGATATGTTCATCTCAAATGGCATTTCTTCACATAAACTTACTCTTTTTCCACCTGCTCAACCGATTACAGAAGAATTATGGTGGCTAAAATGTCCCTATCACAAGAATGATGAGGGAGAATCTTTATTTTCTATTGATGAGTTTCATGCACTACAAGAAGCTACAGAGGATGATATTTTAATCCAATTTCTTTCTGTGACAGAAAATGTTGAGTTCCCACAAACATATTTTCAATATGATCAAATTTTTAGAGAGGAATTTCAAGAATGAAGTGAGTTATTTTCCTCATTTTAACCATCTATGGTTTTCACCATTGATGAGCATCTGGGGTCATATAACATTCCAGTAGAACTTATCCCAGGCAAATGTCTATACATCAACTCTGAATTAACAGGAACAATTAACAAATCTTTTGAAAGAACATTCAGGGGCATTTTCATGGGAATACACCGATATGAGAGGAGTGCATCCTGACACCTGCATTCACCACATATATATCCAACCAGGGATAACCCCAATAAGAAAACCACAAAGGTGTATGAATCCAATCCTAAAATATTTTGTGAAAGAAGAATTACATAAATTATTAAACGTTGGATTCATTTATCCAATTTCTAACAGCAAGTGGGTTTCACCTCCTGTTGTGGTACCTAAGAAAATGACAGGGAAATAGAGAATGTGTGTAGACTTTAGGGTGTTGAACAAGGAAACCCTGAAGGACTACTTTCCCTTGCCCTTTATAGATTAGGTTTTGGATACCTTGGCTGGAAAAAGATACTTTTCCTTTCTCGATGGATATAGTGGATACAATCAGATTCAAATTGCTCCTGAAGACCAAGAAAAAACAACATTTACGTGTCCTTGGGGCACTTATGCTTATAAAGTCCTACCTTTTGGACTATGCAATGCTCCTACTACATTTCAGAGAGTAGTCCTTGGGATCTTTCATAACTTAATTCATGATTGTGTGGAAGTATACATGGACGATTTTACTGTTTATGGTAACACTTTCGAAGAAGCCTTAAGTAATCTTGAGAAAGTCTTGATTCGCTGTCAGGGATCAAATTTATCCCTTAGTCATGAAAAATGTAAAATGCTATTAACCGAGGGAATAGTGTTGGGTCATCATTTGTTTACAGAAGGAATTAAAGTTGATCCAACCAAAAATGAAGTGATAGTTAAACTTTCCTCTCTGAAAACCCAAAAAGATGTGCAAAGTTTTTTGGGACATGCTGGATATTATCGTCGATTTATTGAAAATTTTACAAAGATAGCCAACCCCATGTTTAAACTATTAGCAAAAGATGCAGAATTTTGTTGGGATAACAATTGTTAGAATGCTTTTGAGAATTTGAAAGAAAAATTGTCCATGACACCTATTCTAAGAGGACCAAATTGGTCTCTTCCTTTCCATATTTCAATTGATGCCTCACACACTTCTTTAGGAGGAGTTCTTGGACAAAAAGAAAACCAAAAAAACTATGCAATTTACTTCACTAGCAAAAACCTTAATCCCCCTGAATTGAACTACACTATAACAGAGAAGGAATTTTTAGCAGTAGTTCATGCCATTAAAAAATTTCATCATTACATCACTGGATATGAGGTTTTTGTACATACAGACCATTCTGTTATCATATTTTTGATGAACAAACCAGTTACTACTGGAAGAATCACACGATGGCTTTTGCTACTTCAAGAATTTAACATCACTATAGTTGATCGGCCAGGAAAAGAAAATGTAGTTGCGGATTTTCTTTCTCGTATTCCTCAAGATAGTACTAGCATTCCAATGAATGATAATTTCCCCGATGAACATCTTTTTGCAGTAGCTATTAAGACCCCTTGGTTTGTAGATACAACAAATTACTTAGCTACAGGAAGACTGCTAGCTCATTTGTCACCACCACAAAAGAAAATAATTGTTTAGCAATGTGCTTACTACTCTTGGGTAGGAAGTGATCTTTTTTATACAAGTCCTGATATGATCATTAGGAGATGTGTTCGGGAAGATGAGATTCCCGATATCCTTTAGGCCTTCCATGATGGACCATGTGGAGGAAATTTCTCTGATAAGAGAATGGCATATAAAGTCTTACAATCAGGATACTATTGGCCGACATTGTTTAAGGATGCAACAAAATATGTGAGAAGTTGCGATAGTTGTCAAAGGATGGGAAGACCTACCATAGCAGACGAGATGCCCTTACGACCATGGGTTTTGATTGAACCATTTGATAAATGGGCACTTGATTTTGTAGGAACGATTTCCCCAATGTCGAGGAAGAAGAAGTACATATTGGTTTGTACAGATTTTGTGACCAAGTGGGTAGAGGAAAAATCCTTATATCAAGAAACTGAGAAATCAGTGGTTGAATTTATTTATGAAGATATATTTACCCACTTCAGTTTTCCACGAGAGATTGTTACTGATCAAGGTGCCCAATTTACTTCTAAGTTGATGAAATAACTCACATATAAATATGGGATAAAACACTGTAAGTCTTCCCCATACCATCCACACGCCAATGGGCAAGTGGAATCCACAAATAAATCTCTAGAAGCTATTCTGACCAAGACAATACATTTACATCACAAAGATTGGGTGGATAGGCTTCCATAGGATTTATGGGCATACCGGACTACATGGAGAAATACCACTGGTCATACCCCTTATGAATTGGTATTTGGAAAACAAATTCTCCTTCCCATAGAATTTTAGATTCATACCTTCCACCTAGCAGCAGAGTTGGGGTTGAATTTGGATGAGGCATAGAAACAGAGAGTCATGCAACTAAATGAATTGGGAGAAATTAGGCAAGATGCTCTTTAAAGAACTATCCTTGTACAAAATCAATGTAGCAAATGGCATGATAAATACGTTAAGAAAAAACATTTTCAACCAGGGGATTGGGCATTGCTTTTTTATTCCAAATACAAAACTTTCAAAGGAAAACTTACGAAAAGGTGGTTGGGACCTTATGAAGTGGAGACTATTTTTGGTAATGGATCTGTCAGAATCAAGACCATAGATGACTCTCAAAATTCCTTTGTAGTAAATGGACATCGATTAAAAGTGTATAACAAACCCTTGTCAAGAGATGATTTTCTACAGGAAATTGCCAAACAAACAAAAATAAAGATAGTAGGAGAAGAGTCTTCTCCTCCTGCTAATCCTTGATCATTTTTGTTGTTCTAAGATTTTGTAAATAATAAAATTTTAATAGAAAATAAAAAAATCAAATAATAAAAAAATATATATATAAAAAAAACATTTCTTTTTGGATATGTTGATATATTGTCTTCAGTTTTACAGGCTTTTCAAAGAAAGTACAGAATTGAACTTCATCACTCTTTCGCAATAGGTAAGAAGGTAAGACCATTTTATTTTATGAATTTTTTTTATCAATATGTACTGTCTTGTTTTGAAATGAATAAATTTGAGCTTGTTTGCTCCCTTTGAATTGCTCATTAAAGTATGAAAGGGGCATTTATCAGGGATAGGATTATTCTTTACCAGGCCTGATGAATTATGATGGGAAAGAAACCCCCCTAGAGTTTTCTTTTAGCATTTTCTCAGACTCTCAAAACATGAGAAAGCAATGAGCATATACTAACTTGGGCTCATAAAATCCATAAGTAAGTGATTATTGTTCCAAAAATTATTTCTGCAATATTTCTATCTGCACTCGCATTGGATGATGTGGAATACGTTAAGGTCCACCTTCCAACAAGTCTCACTACATCAACACCAACACCTTATCTGGAGTAGATATTAGACATTACTTAGTACCCTGGACTTTGCATGCCTCAATGGCAGATTTCCTTGCTAACAACAATGGGAATACATCAATGTCTCTTGGTTGATAGATCCTATAGGTGACTCGACACCAAGACCTTTATTCGAACATGTTAGGATGTACTATAGGTACCTTGAGGCCCATTGACATCATTGGTGGGTCATCTCGCATTGGTTAACGACATTCATTAATGGCCAGTAATCCAATGATTTCTTTTTGTGTTCGACTCCAGAACATTTATTCACACAAATAAGAATTGTACCATGGGTTAAAGCTTTGAAGTTGTTGAAGACATAATTTTAATTGATCCCTTTCAGAAAGGAATAAAAGATAGGTTCAAGGATAGCCATCAAATAATTTACTTTCATAAACATGAAGTCTTTTTCTCAGCAAGTTATTATTAGTTCAAGTTTCTCTGCAGATTTCGGGTTATTTCATCAGTACCAGTTAGTGCCTGACAGAATCCATCAGCTATAGTGGTTATTAGAAATACAAATTCAAATTACAATTTTAGCACTCTCTAGATACAGACTTGAATTCAAAGATCTCTACAGTAAGAAATGCATATCAAGGGAATACGTAATCTAATTCAGGTACGCTTAGTTTCATATTGGTTTAATGTATTAAATTACATATTAATAATTTGAACTGGGAATTCCTCGATACTCCATAATATTTTATTATACCTATACTCTGTACCTAATAAACCGATCCTTCTTGACATTTCATATCATGGGAAATGCACTACATTATCTTGGTTGAATTCGAAACGATTCATATGTAATAATATTTTTCAAACGTGTACGATCATCATCATTTCCTTACATGCTATCGATCCTCACGACATTTCAAATGTTCTTCTATGATTCCTCTCACGACTACTTCACACATCATTCTCTATTCCTCTATTGCCCTCATCTAATTTCGCTGCTCACCTATGGACCTTTCTTGTAATACCGAGTGAAATTATGGTGGCGAATCGTCATGAACCTGAGACTTATGCCGATTTGGAGGCTCTTCCTGAGTATGAAGCCACCAAACACATTTTTTAGAAAGCTGGATGGGAGCCGTTCTTCAAGAAATTTGATGGGTATGATGATTCAGTTACACTTCAGTTTGCTCTGCGTTTTCATGGTGGACTAGCTAAGGTGGGTGAGCTAGAGTTTGAAGTCACAGAAAAATTCATCTCTGAAGCAATTCAATTACCCAACACTGGTCAGAAATGGACGAAGGGCCAACCCATCGACAATAAGCTCTGCACGCAGCTCCTGCAACCACAGTACTGGAAATTACAATGGTCAGAGGGCACATCAAGATCATGGTTAGAACCAAAATGGGCTCAATTGCTATCTATAATCCAACGCTACCTCACTTGTGAAGGATGGTATACGATTGTGTTTCCATGTCATGCTCAACTCCTACTACATTTCAAAGGTAACCATTTGATGAACATACCCTATTTTTTGTTGTAGATTTTAAAGAAAATGGCAGAACAGGTCCGCAAAGACAAAGATTTTAGAGGTAGCTTATTTCATTTTGGTCTTGTCAAAATTTTGGTTAATTCTGCATTATCCCACAAACAAGAAACTTGGGATATGTTCGTTGTAAGAACCCTAGATTCTGAAAAATCTAGAAATAAAAATATTAAGTCCACTCCTCCATAGAAGAAGTCGAACTCTAAGAAAAAGGGTGTTAAAACCCTGACCAAAATCTGTGATGACCCTAAGAATACACCAGACTGCACAATTGAGGCTAGTGATGATAATCCCAGTACAAAACATCTGTTTGATGTCCATGGTTCTGATGGTGTGGAAACTAACCATGATAGAGTGGAAAACATTGTTCCTACATAGGAAAATGTTGAAATTCGGATTTCTCCTCCAACTGCTACAAATATTATTGATGTGGAACAACTTGAAGAGTTAATTGACAAACCTAGGAGAAATCCCAAATGAAAATGCACATGCACACTGTCAGGTATGGATAACTCTGTGCCTAGTTACCCACCACAAGAAAGATTAAAAAGTGTGGATGATCATGAGGAGGCTCCGGAGTCCTCTGATATGACATGGACTCTCTCCCAATTGATTCAAAAAGTCTATAAAGTCAATCGGAAACCTAATGCGCACAAAGAAATTGAGCAGGACAAGGCAATTCAAGTGCCAATGGATACCCCTGTTCAGGTGTATAAGGAGTTTACTCCTGAACTCAATTGTCAGCCTCTTTGAAATATACAATCATTAAGTCTAAGTATACCACCTTTAATATTGTACATACTAGGATATAGTTGTTATCCTAAGTGTGTTTCTAGATTCCTATATTTCCTCATTTGACCTTATCTCCTGATGAGGTGTCGATGTGAGAACAATTGAGGTGGTTTCATTATTGTATTATATATTTTTATCATTAATATGAATACAATGTTGAGAATTAAGGCTTGAGGCCTTTTCCGCCAATCGTTTTGTCTTAATATTCTTATGCTTTATTTCTTCAATTGGTATCAGAGCCTTCTATAGTTCTTAGGGCCTGGTAATTACATGATATTTTTTCCATGGAAAATCTGATTTCAGAACAATGGTGATTTAAATGGTGAAGATGAGATTCTAATTTCCAAACTATCTTCATGTAGTAGATCTAATTTGTAGCAGATCGTTGTTACTGGTTAATTGATGGAGGATATCTCTTTTGGTACACATGTTCGCAGACTGGTACACCTAGATCACATCGCTAGTTCGTTGGCATGCCTCTCAGCCTCTGGCTGAGCGATCTTTCTATTTTTCTCTAGTTTCATCTCCATGCTACTGTGAATTGACATATTCCGGATCGAGCAAGACATTGGTAGACTTGTTGGTTTGTTATATATTGTGGATTGATCTATGGAGAAAGGTATGTAGTGTTACCAAATTTGCACACAGCTTTGGCATATTAACAAATCCGGACTTTTCATGGCGTATGCAAGGGCGTGATAACAATCGTGGGAGTTCCTTTGGGGTCGTTGAGCAAGTGGTTAATTATTATCCTAGTATCTTTTCGAGATTATAGATAAGATAAAAGTGTATATGCTTGAAGATCTGTAGATCTAAAAACAAAAATTGTGATCTCAAGAATGTTTCCAACAAAAACGGATCTGTAGACACAAAAACGTTGCCAGATCAAAAACGCTGCGTAAGGTGCTGTGAGGTAGCCGTGTAAGGTGTTGGAGCTCGTCCCTTCATCAAGGTGTTGTAAGGACAGGAACTCTTCTCACTCTCCAATGCTCTCAAAGATCTCCTCATATCTCTCCGCTGCGTAGAATCGATCTGGATATGAAAGGTCGGATGCTTCCCTCGCCATTTCTGAAGACAAAATAAATGATTGATGATGAGACTCCAAAACTGAGGATGGTGAGTGACCTGCAATTCAATTCCAGATCTCGGAGACCGTATCGATAAAGAGTGCTCTCGTCAAAATCCAGGGTGCCCATCAACATACGTATGTCTGCAGGCCCTAATCTCCATGTTTCAACAATCTTTGCATTCATTTTTTAAGCTTTTTCATTGAGAAATCATTGTATAAGGTTCGATCTCTGCTTTTCACTACTACCCACATTCAATTCTTGCATTATATACATTGAAATAGGCCCCGACAAGATCTTTTTAATTTCCTTTATTTGCATGGGTTTATTCCCAATCCACGGAGGACCCTTTATGTTCCAATTGTGAATGATAAGGATGCAACCAAGTTTCGAATATCCACAAAAAAAAAATATCAGATCTTTGGTGTTGAATTCTTCATTCTACAAGTGTTTTTCACAGGGAGGATTAGATCTAACAGAGATGCCCAACGTCGGTGTATAATTGTAAAATGTTTTCTTCAAGCTTTTACTCAAGCACAGACTCTAGAACCAGCTACAGAGACATAGACCAGAAAGCGCGACCTATTGTTCCAAAAAATAAAATTAGCGAAGAATTCGTAGACAAGAAGATGGTGCAATTGAAAAGCTTTGTACACATGCATGCAGATTGCAGATCTCCACGTGCCTCTAATGGTTGTGTGCATCAGCGTGTACATTTTAAAATATTATATGCCAAAAATTAAATCAAACTTTTATTGGCATTGGGAATTATCAGGAAAAGACAAATTGTTAAAGTTTTTTTTTAAATGTACATTTCAAGGGGGCAACTAGAAGATCATTGTGTCAAGAATAATAAAAGTTCAATTTTTTGTGGTGTTGAAGTGTCCTAGATCCGCTTGAAATTGAATAAGGGGATCTTAGATACACTTTGTGTTGTGTGCAATGGATTATTCTTAATGTTGCTCTTTTGTGTCTAGTTTTGGCACTTAAAACAAAATTGTATTAAGAAATCATACACACACTAAAGTACAAGGAAATTTAATGCAATTCAAGCACATGTGAGCATTGCGAGTGAAGCACATACCTTCAAGAACAATCAAAGCTCTAAATTAAGAAGCAACGAAGATATCAAATTGGTAATCACATCAACATTGGACACATCAAGTTCATAATCAAGGACTCAAAGCATCATAAATTTGAAGATCAATTTAACTTTAAAATCAACATTCATTGTAAACTTGCAATAGTTTTCTTTGTAAGTGTGAAATCAAAATCAAGTTGAATTGCAGTGTAATTTTTAGGTGCATTCTCGGCTAAGCTCGACACCAAAGAGTCATTATAATTTTGAGTCACAATTAACAAGGTTGAGTAGTTTAACTCAAATCATTGTAAACATCACACGTTTGGATGCATTTTCGGTGGTAACCGATATCCTCAACTTGTTGAAAATTTCCAGCGCACCAGTTCGAGTGAAGCAATTTCAAGCGAGCGTGAAAGTTTAAAGAAGAGTTCAAGCGAGTGAGTTGAAGCAAGCACGAGTGAAAGAATAATGGGTAAAGGAGGAAAGTGTTTACAGAACACCTCTCAAGAAATTAAAGAGTTGCATGAGTACAACCATGAATTACAAGATCAAATTGATATGAAAGATAAATTGATTAAAACACTTGAGATGAAGTTGATTCAAAACCAAAACATAATTGATCACATGGTTGATACAATGCAGTCAATAAATGATCTTCGAGATGAAATTGAAATGAAGAATCAATTGATTGATGCACTTCTGTTACACATTATTTTCGTCATCCGTATGATCTTTAATGATGTAAACCTACATGTTGCCTTCAGAGGGGTCAGTGGCCTGAGTTCTTGAAGAGAGAAGGGAGAAGAACTTTTCCTTAGAAAATAAATTGCTTTTTCCTATGTAAAAACCTTATAAAAAGGGAAGTTCGCAGGTTGCTATATAGCTAGGGTACGAGAATGACCCATTCTCACAGGTTGCACTATAGCCAAGGTGTGAGGTGTTCACAGGTGGCTATATAGGCAGGGTGCAAGAATGACCCATTCTCGTAGGTTGCACTATAGCCAGGGTGCGAGAATTCCAGCACGTGGGAAAAATGAGCGTTTTTGCAAATCTTCTAGAAGGAGAAGCTTCTATGGTGAGGTGGCATCCAAATGGTTTGGATCTTACTCGCTTTCATGATTTAGTGGGATCAGCCTAACCTCCTCACCTTATATTCTTCAACTTATAAAAGGAGAGGAATTCTCATGGAGAAAGTTAGATTGGATGAGCTTTTGTTAGCTTTTGGTTGGCTTGGAATTATTAGCTTGGTTGGAGTGTATTTGAGATTTGCTTTGTCAAGATAGATTGTGAGTGGCTATCAGATCTATGGTTTTAGAATCCTTGGAGCAAGAAGTGTGTGGGGAACGAAGGACAGTTGGAAGGGACCTTACGACATCAAGGCCATGGTTGTAATCTCTCTTTCACATTTAATATAATACAGTAATATGATTCTTTCCTATAAAGCTTGTTGTGTTTTATTGTATGATTCCTTGATCACATACATAGGTTTACATTGAGTTTATGCTATCGCTATCACTTTGGCTGGTTTGTGTTGTTTTGATCTTGATTGCACAAGAGCACTGGAGCGAAGCGGGAGCAAAAAAGACTATAGGAAGTGATTATAAGGTATGTTATTTATTCTCCCCTCTTAGAAAATTCAATATTTAAAACTTAAGGAAAGCGTCCTATTATGTCCTGTTTTGTTCTAGATCCAGGTGGATATAGGGAGATCGGTTTGTGTCCGCACTTATGGATTTATCCTAAAACAAAATTGGCGAATCCACCTCTATCTCAGCCCCTTCTTATTTTGTTCCCGCGATGTTGGATTTCATCACCAACTAGTGCGTTCATTGTGAGAAGGTTTTGTTTGTTTGCTTGCTTCCTAGATTTTTAGCGTGTGTTGTTTGTTTTCCTTAGTGGACTCTAGATTGGATTTTTTTTTTCATCGCATAAGTTCCCGAAATGACCAATGAAGGAACCTCTGCTCTAGGGGAACCTTTTGTTTGTTCTTCTTATGGAAACATTGGTCCTCCTCACATCGCCACTTTGAGCCTTCCAAGTCTCACTATTGGATTACCAGTATGGTTGTTTTCCACTCAGGTAATCCCGAATGCAGTAACTGCTTCGATCGTAAGAACTTTCCCCCAAGAGCATCAACCTCATGTTGATCCTTCACCTTCTTCACCAATAAGGTCTTCTTCACCTTCTACGCTTGCAATGTCGCCTTCCGTTTCATCTTCTTCGTCGAGTGAAAGTTCTGAAGCTAGTAACTCAGTGAATAAGAAGAAGAAGAAAAGGAAGATTAAGAAGAAGAAAGATAAACAAGGGTCAAAACCTCCAACCACTGTCAAACATGTTGGAAAACAACCAGTTACTGTTAATCGTGTTGGGAGTGTTGATGATGTCAAGATCGCCCAAACAACTCGTAAGCCCAAGTACCCTTGCAGGCTTTGTAAGGGTAGTCATCTTCTTAAAGATTGCCCTGGTCTATCCAAGGTTATAGAAGTATGGTCTACACATCCTCGCCAACCCACGTCGTTAGCCTCTAAACAACATGTTGATGACCTCCCGTCGACTAGTCATGATATGGTTGGGAAGAAGAAAAGTAGAGTCAAATTCCCGTGTCTGTTATGCAAAGGGAGTCGTCTCACTCACCTTTGTCCTCATATGGATGAAGCCTCGAAATTCCTGGAAGACATGACTATTTCAAAGCCTCAACTTCCAGCTGTTTATCGCAAGCTTTCTCTCAACCCACCTGTAGTTGATGGAATGATCACTCCGGTCCCTTCACTAGTCAATCCGGTTGATCATGTCATCAATATGGTCACGTCCTTAGTTGAACCAGTTGACAAAGTGGTTGATCTGATACCATCCTCGGTCAATCTTACTCTCCCCTTAGAGAGTGAAACTAAAGCGGTTGATCTGATACCATCCTCGGTCGATCCCACTCTCCCGTTAGAGAGTGTCACCCAAGTGGTCGATTCGTTTACACCTGTTGACCCCATTCTCCCTTTGGAGAATGAAACCCAAGTGGTCGATCTGATCTCTCCATCGGTTGATCCTACTCTCCTGCTTGAGAGTGAACCCGATACTGCCCAAGTTTTTCTCGTTGATACAAAATCTCCCATGCCAGGGGGTATTCCTCCTTCTCCCATGGAACCCCCTCCAAGTAATGAGGCCATCCATTTTGATTGGGATGTACTAACTGGACCTCGTCTTCCCTCTTACATTCCTTTCCATATTACAGTACAGGTTTGTGGTTGGGATGTTACCAAAATGCTGATAGATGAAGGTTCGTCTGTTAGTATTTTGTCCTCTATTGCTTGGCAAGCATTGGGTTGTCCTTCACTTGTGCCGGTTACGCAGAATCTGTTAGCTTTTAACATAAGAACTAGTCAACCTTTAGGGACCCTTCCTCAGTTTCCTATAACTTTGGGAGGGAAAACTGTCTTCATTGATGTCATGGTATTCCAAGACCCCTTGGATTTTTCTTTACTCCTTGGGCGAGATTATGTCTATGCAATGAAAGCTATTTTGTCTACTCTTTTTCGTGTGATATCTTTCCCTCACGATGGATGAGTTGTGACTGTTGATCAACTTTCATTCATTGACCCCGCCTGGATTGCCTCCCTGAATGGTTCGTGTATGCAGACAGTATCACCCCCGCCACAGGTCAATTATGTGGCGTTGTCACCCATGACTTCAACTTCTGATGACATAGATCCAGTTGTTGACATCGTGATCTCTTCGATAGGGTTGTTAGAGCCTGATCTCTTTACTACTGTTGCGACCCTCGACATGGTGTCCTTCCAGAGTGTGTTTCTTTCTTCCAGTGAAGACCTCTTGGAAGCCATGGACACGTTTTGTCCCTTGACATGGTCTCCTTCTGGAGCATTGTCCTTTTGGAATTCATGATCCAGAAGAGGTTCCGAGGATAGTTTTTGCGTCTCTGTAACAACCTCGTTAAAAAGTGAAACAGAGGTCTTTTGAGGATAGTTTTTGTGTCTCTGCGGCAACCTCGTTAAAAAATGAAACAGAGGCCTTTGAGCATAGTTTTCTGATTTCAAGCTCGTTAAAAAATGAAGCCACTTTCGAGGATAATTTTTTCATCTCTGTAGCAACCTCGTTAAAAAATGAAACAGAGGTTATGAGCATAGTTCTTGTTTCTATGTCAAGCTCATAAAAAAATGAAATAGTTTTCCCCCTCTTTGTTTGAGTCAAGTCCTTCATCTAGTATTTGAGCTTCATTTCATTCTCCTTTGCAGTTGGATGAAACGAAGCTTGGGGGGCATTTGCCTCAGCCTCTGGACTTCATGTTGAAGTTAGGCTGCTAGTTTCTTAAGTTGGGGGCTAAGTACCAACCATCCATGTGTTATGCATTGGGAAGTTGCAAGCATAGTTTTCTATGGTTCAAGCTTGTGTAAAAATGAAACCACTTACCTCAAGCATAGTTTCCTCTGGTTCAAGCTTGTGTAAAAATGAAACTAGGTCCAAGCATAGTTTTGTTTAGTTTTTAAGCTTGTGTAAAAATAAAATCTATCCCAAGCATAGTTTTGTTTTGTTTTTAAAGCTTGCATAAAAATGAAAACAATCCCGAGCTTAGTCTTTTTTCTTTCTCATGCTTGTTAATACATGAGAATAAGTTACCAAGCTTAGCCTTTGTTATTTCTCATGCTCGTAAATCAATGAGAATGTAACTAAGTATACTTTTATCACTTTTTCAGACTCGTAAAGGTTATACGAAAAATGAACCCCCCTGGAGTTCTCTTTAAGCTCTTTTCAGACTCTCTAAATATGAAAAGATTGTCGAGCGATCTTGCTATTTTCATGCTCGCTAAAGTACTTGAAGTGTGCATCCTTCGAGCGATAGTTTAACCCTTTTTCGGTCTCATTGGACTACTGTATGAAAAAGGAACTGAGAGAGTTCTCTTTTAAGTGTTTTTACAAACTCTATAATCTTGAAAAACCTTCGTGTTTTCTATTTCTGGACTCGTTAAACAAACATTGACAGACCCGTGATGGGACCGAACCACTCCTTCTTAGGGTTTGTTAAAAATACTCTGAGGGACCCATCCGAAGGATGAGCTTACATTACAAGCATATGTTATCCTCCTCAAGATTGCGTAAAAATAAAGAGGTACTTGCCAGAAATGGTGGGGGAAAAATTGGCAAAGAAATGTATCTAAACCTGTATTTTGTGGAAGAGTCGCTTTTGAACATGACACCCTTTCACTCGCCTTGTGTCTAGGTTGGAAAATCCACTTGTCTCCTGATCATACTCCTATAAGATTACAAATTGGTCTGTGATCCTTGTTGTTGAGTCAGTAATTCCAAGACAGTTGTCGTGTCATCAATATGTTCAAAAAGATGTTCAACCCAGAAAGCCTTCTATTGCATCGGCCATTTCTGCAGTCTTTAAGCCTTCTATTGCGTCGTCCATCCCTGAGTCAGTCCTGAATCACTTGTTACTCTAATCTACATCAAATATTCTTACTTGTTTCGTGTCATTGATGTGGGATACATTAAGGCCCTCTTGTGACGAGTCTTTTCCTGTCGACTTCAACTCATTATCCAGGAATTAGACTTAGAAACTAACTGGTACCTTGGAACTTGCATGATTCAATGGCAGGTTTCCTCGCTTTCGACAGTGGGTTTTTATAATTGACCCCTGATCGGAAGATTTCGTCGAGTGTTCGACTTCATCTCATTTATTCACATTCGTTGGATTGTACTAGTGTACCTTGGGAGTCATTAGCATTAATGGTGATTTCCCTTGCACTTGTTAATGGTATACACTAATGACCGGTAATCAAGTGGTTTCTACCATGTTCGACTTCAACACATGTATTCACATGGTTAGATTCGTACTATAGAGTGGCGAGGATGAAGACCCTGGATATTTTCTGATAGATTCAAGTTGCGTTGGAGTATATTCAATTTGTATTGTTGCATAGATCCACAATGTATGTCTGGTGGCTATGTTCAAATTTGAGTCTTTAACACATAGATCCATAGTGTATTTTTGGTGGCTATGTTCAGATTTGAGTCATATTGGCATGGATCCACAGTGTATGTTTGGTGGCCATGACTTGTCTTACTTGAAATGGATCTTTGCATGCCGGCATTTATGCTTTGAGTCATTTGTATTCTGAGTATGGGAATGCCTACCTCAGTGATGATATATTATTGTACTGTATTTCCTTGTTTGTTGGCAGGTTTCCGACCGACTGTTCCTTTTTCCCTACACACACTCGACAAAGTATTTCAGCTATCACTCTGTTCTAACTTCATACTTTGGGGGGCTCTCTGTTACACATTATTTTTTTCATCCCTATGATCGTTAATGATGTAAACCTATATGTTGCCTTCAGAGGGGTCAGTGGCCTGAGTTCTTGAAGAGAGAAGGGAGAAGAACTTTTCCTTAGAAAAGAAATTGCTTTTTCCTATGTAAAAACCTTATAAAAAGGGAAGTTTGCAGGTTTCTATATAGCTAGGGTGCGAGAATGACCCATTCTTGCAGGTTGCACTATAGCTAGGGTACGAGGTGTTCGCAGGTTGTTATATAGGCAGGGTGTGAGAATGACCCATTCTCGCAGGTTGCACTATAGCCAGGGTGCGAGAATTCCAGCACGTGGGAAAAATGAGCGTTTTCATGAATCTTCTAGAAGGAGAAGCTTCTATGGTGAGGTGGCATCCGAATGGTTTGGATCTTACTCGCTTTCATGATTTAGTGGGATCATCCTAACCTCCTCA
>ML788019.1:879370-899583 GCA_009831015.1 Picea engelmannii | reverse complement strand
TCATGATTTAGTGGGATCATCCTAACCTCCTCACCTTATCTTCTTCAACTTATAAAAGGAGAGGAATTCTCATGGAGAAAGTTAGATTGGATGAGATTTTGTTAGCTTTTGGTTGGCTTGGAATTATTAGCTTGGTTGGAGTGTCTTTGAGATTTGCTTTGTCAAGATAGATTGTGAGTGTCTATCAGATCTATGGTTTCAGAATCCTTGGAGCAAGAAGTGTGTGGGGAACGAAGGACAGTTGGAATGGACCTTACGACATCAAGGCTATGGTTGTAATCTCTCTTTCACATTTAATATAATACAGTAATATGATTCTTTCCTATAAAGCTTGTTGTGTTTTATTGTATGATTCCTTGATCACATACATAGGTTTACATTGATTTTATGCTATCGCTATCACTTTGGTTGGTTTGTGTTGTTTTTATCTTGATTGCACAAAAGCACTGGAGCGAAGCGGGAGCAAAAAAGACTATAGGAAGCGATTATAAGGTATGTTATTTATTCTCGCCTCTTAGTAAATTCCATATTTAAAACTTAATGAAAGCGTCTTATTCTGTCCTGTTTTGTTCTAGATCCAGGTGGATCTAGGGAGATCGGTTTGTGTCCTCACTTACGGATTTATCCTAAAACAACTTCAGATAAATTTAAGTGAAAAGAAAAATCAAATTGATGACATGATTGATGCAACATCTAAAGAAACTCAAAAAGTTGATGCAAGTTGTGACACAGAGAATCTAATAGAGAAGTTTGATGCAAGTTGTGACATAGAGGATCTAATAGAGAAGATTGATGCAACATGTGCTACAGAGGAGATTATCCAAATGGTTGATGTAGAATGTGATACAAATGAGTTTATACAAAAGGTTGATGCATTTTGTGACACACAAGACCTTATCCAATTAGTTGATATAAAAGAAACAGAAGATATGGAATCTTTCAAAGATGAATTCCAAAAAGAAGCACAGAATAATAGCAGCGACAACAACAAATGTGAAGAAATAAAAGAATACAGTCAAAATCATCTTTCCAAGAAATTTGTTAGACCTTGGGAAGAATTACACTTCATTTGGAATCATCATGGCTTAGGATATGAAAATCAAAATAGTTTTCATATTCCAAATTACTCCAAACCAATTTTGTTTGTGAGTGTTGGATTTCTTCAAGAAAAATCAATATTAAATGTCGCAAATCAGAGTGATAAGTGACAACATTGTAATCGAGTTGGTCACATGGAGAATTAGTGTTTTGATCTCCATCCTTGTCAGAATTGTGGCAAGTCAAATCATGCATCAGATAAATGTTCCAAGAGGATCAAACCTGCAAGACTGAAGATTCACTATGAGTGGATTGATCCTTGGTAATGGTCATTAACTTCCAAGAAATTATATAAGTCTTACCGAAGAATACAATCTCGAGTAAAGACATGTTTTGAAGAAAATAGTGAAATATGTATATAACTCCAAAGTGGTCCCCTTATGGCATAGCTTTCGAGCATGGCCCTCACGGGATGAGATAACATGTGGTTAATTCCATATCCCACTTTGAGTTGTAAACAAATAAAAATAAAAATAAAAATGGAGTAAAAGTGAAACCCTCATGCACCTTAAGGGGGGGAGTTCAAAAATCCAGGGAAGATGGTTAGTGAAACCACGTGTGGTCTCTCCTTTTAGTTGAAAAAGGGGGGAAATTAATGATAGAATTTATGATGGAATTGCAGATGGTTGTCATACTGAAAGTTTCGACAACAAATATGCCAGATGGGTATCGAATTTTTCAGATGGGGGAATGTTAGCCTCTTTATCAAAATGATGGTTCTCTATTGAATCATACATAGGGATGTTGTTTTTTGAGAGCAATGATGTGAACATTTGGTTCACCTAGATGGTCCTTGGACCTAGTAGAGGAAAGATGGATTCTTCTGTATTGCAGCTTGGCATTGATTGAGTTGTCAGGCATTTTCAGGGATGTGGCAGACTTGCAGCTGATTCACTTCTCTTTGTTCCCTCTCATCATATTGGATTTCACATCAATGAACAAATTTGTTGGCATTCTGGCTCACATGATTACACAGTGAGGTTTTCCATATTTCTTAGCATCCAGATTTGGCAGTTTTTCAGGCAATTCTTCATTGCGACTCAGCTCAGGAGTTTTAGCATGAAGACATGGAGATATACCAGTTTATGCACCTTCTTTGCTGGTATTATTTCTCATACTTATGATTGAGGGGGGAAATGTTAGCCTCTTTGAAATATACAATCATTAAGTCTAAGTATACCACCTTTAATATTATACATACTAGGATATAGTTGTTATCCTAAGTTTGTTTCTAGATTCCTATATTTCCTCATTTGACCTTATCTCCTGATGAGGTGTCGATGTGAGAACAATTGAGGTGGTTTCATTATTGTATTATATATTTTTATCATTAAGATGAATACAATGTTGAGAATTAAGGCTTGAGGCCTTTTCCACCAATATTTTTGTCTTAATATTCTTATGCTTTATTTCTTCATCAATCCAGTCGACAACCCTGATCAAGTGTATGACGAGTTTACTCCTAAAATCAGTCCAATCGACAACCCTATCCAAGTATATGACGAGTTTACTCCTGATCCTAGTCCATTCGACACCCATGATCAAAGACCAGATGAGTTCACTCACGCGTCTAGCCCTCAAACACAACAAGGACATGGTAAAACATTTGAATCTTACTGTGAAATATCTTCTAGTAGATCCTTGAGACCAATGGTAGCCAGATTAGAAAGCAGGAACCACGGGTTGAAAGAGAAGTTACATGAATACACCATATTGGATCGGCACATCAAAACAAAAAATGAACTTATGAAACTCAGGCAAGCTCATTTCTCGTCCAAGATTGAATGATTAAAATGAAAAAATAAAGGTCTTTTTTAGAAGAACAGGAGACTGCAAAAGATTTCCAGGAAGCACATAATCATTAATCGAGTTCTTAAGAAGGAAATCAGAAGCATGAAGAAACATGAGAAATTGCAAATGTTGGTTGTAGTTGCTGCAACACTCTGATGAATCTCAGTTTTTTTTTACTTTTTGTTGTCTGAGGATAGGCAAAGACTTCAGCTTGGGGGAATGTTAGTCTCCAGTTTTGACTATATTTTTCCCTATATCATGTCAAATATACCTCCATTTTCATATCTAGTATCATTTCCTTCTGGCCTTACCATGATACATTTGACATCCTTTTACAACTAAATGGGGCTATTCAAGGTATTCCTATTATTCAAGTTATTTTTAATGTCTTTTGATATTTTAAACTAGTGTTGATACTAACGTGACATGAGTTAGGTATTGTTCCTTTGAAACAGAACTTATCAGTACCAGGTACCGGCTCGCACTTAGTGGAGATGCCAAAGAAGATGCCGAAGACCTGCACGACATGGCCAGAGTGGATTGACAGTCTGATTCATATAATTGATTGAGTCATAACTCAATATGTTGACTCGGGGTGAGATTGTAGAACTGTTTTATTAAAATGCTTTATGATCCACGCTTCTTGACACTCGTGTCATAAAGCTGTGAAGTTCGTTTTAACTGGCTATGAGTCATTTTCGGATTTGAGATCCATTTAGATTAATGCACCTATGTTTAAAAACTATTCTGGAGAGGATATATATAAACTCGGATCGCTCTCAAGAAATGTTGGTTACAATATGCTATGTGTTACGATTTCTGATAATACAATTTACTATGCATTATGTTATTCGTTGTTAAATGATTTGAGTTATTTTATGAATTATGGAGCGTGAAGTATGAAACAATTTTTGCATGGAATGATCTGAGTAGCTCTGGTTTCGTTTTAGGGAGATTGCACCTCTTGGTTGGGCCCACCAACAGGTTCAATTCGTTGTCTCTTTCCCACAGTAGAGTTAGCTTATTTTCAGTTTGAGAATCTGCATGTAAGTTAGTTTTAAGTTTGGAATTACTTTATTAGATTTTTTCTTAACCATTCTTCAATTAGATCATTTTCAGTGTGATATCATCTCATAGATTGATGAATGTTGAATGTGTTATTTATCCCTGTAGAACTTGAAGAATGAACCAAGTGCTTAACCTAGATTTGCTCTGTTTTTTTTAGTTTTTAGTTTGATCATGATTTAAAGAGAATGCGAGTTTAGATTTACTCTATTCTGTTAGGATAGTTAGCTTATAGTCTGTTTTTAGTCTTCAATTTGATCATGATTTAAAGAGAATGCGAGTTTAGATTTACTCTATTCTGTTAGGATAGTTAGCTTATAGTCAGATTAAAGGAATCTTCTAGTACCTGTAGGGTAAATAGGACATTTATTTGTTTCACCTGTGGTTAGATTTAGAACTGTTTTTGATGCTTAGATTACAAGGTTTTTTAAAAAATGATCTCTCTTTTATGGTTGAGATAGATATGATGATGATTAGATGTTTAAGCTAACGGTAGATAGTCTTGGGATATTACATCAAATCAGAAATAGAAGTACCTGTACTTAAACTCAGAACTGTTTTCATTTGATGAATTAAACAAGAGATGATTAGTTTCAAGATAATCATTAGGGTTCAATTTCTAAGAGTAAGTTTGTGTTTTCTTCTCAGAATAACCTTTATATAGGAATTAGAATCTTACCAACACATACAGTGTAGCAGCTCTAAGTTCACTTACCCTGGTTTGACAATTCAATATTTTCAGGTAATTAAAAATCTTTAATATAACAGCCTGATAGTCGGAACGAACGACCATCGAAAGAAGTGAGGAGAGTAGGTGATGGAGACAAAATAGGCTGGCCAATAGCCTTCCAACATGCCAATGACATAACGCATGTCGATGCGCCCTCATCAACCACCGTGCGAAAGATATTCCGAGTAAAAGTTTTCGTGGGATAAGCCACTACTATCTGAAATGCTACGTAGTAAGGCAGATGAGGTTTTAAGTCGGTTGTATCCAACATGATTGTACCCGGATTACAAGTCTCGGTAGAGCCTAAAGTGGTTAACAAGGCTTTCCTCTAAGAAGGGCATCTTTGGAGGACTTCCAAAGTGGACATTGCACAAGGGGTTTGTGATAAATCCTCCACCACAGAGTAGTTCTGGGTGGCCCTTGCATTTGGGTTATGAGAAGCTTTTTTAAATGCACCTTTTAGAATGTGTGTCATCATTTCTCCCAATGTATTCTCAATCTATAGAGGAAGAGATGGGAGGTCATATTCTTTACCCTTCTCAGAAGTGCTTGGTTTACTATAGTCATGTTCTCTAGTCGATATAAAAGCATCACCCCTAACCATATATACGTTCACGGATGTGGGGTTGTTCGGAGGTGGACAGGGTTGTTGGCTTCCCCCTTCCGTGCTTACAGAGGCTTGAGTTAGATTTTTCCCATGTTGAAATTGATTAGTTCACACCGCCTTTTGTTGTTGCGTGACAAATTTGGCTAGTCGTTGGATTAGTCAACATCGCCTGCTTTGGTTGGTGACAAATGAAGCAGCCAAAGCAGTAGTTTGGTTGGTCATTATGTGTTGTATAGATAACTGTTGCAACTATTTTGTCAATTTCTCAGTGGGCTTTGTTTGTGCTGAACCAACAATACCATTGGCATGTGGTCCAACTCTCTATCTATTTTTATCAAGGATTGAACATGGTGCATCTGGCAAGATGTTGTATAACAAACTAGACTGAGAATATATGACCTCAAATTGTTGAGCCCTCAGGATGGTGTCTTCTTCGGAGAATACTCCCGACATCATGACATATTTGGATAACTGTGGGACCAAAGACTTAAGGAACCACTCAAGAAAGAATGTTGGTGGGACTAGTACCTTGATTAAACTCTTTCGGCATATCCATTCTCAGATGTGATCAGAGATATGGTCCATTGTTGTCTGTCCGAAATTGGAGAGAAGATATGTGTTGGCATCGTATCTCACAGGTAACTAGAAATGGTTCAGGAAAGCCATTTCCAGTTCGCCAAAGGACGAGTATCTTGAGCGATCGAGCTCAATGTACCATTTTGGGACACTCCCAATGAGAGTATGTTGAAACAATCATAGCTGTACAGAGTCATTTTTCAGTGAGTTAGATGAGCACCAAAGATGAAATGTAGTCACATGATCTCCTAGATCTTCGTTAGGCTTGGCTTCGAACTTTGGAATGTCTGAAGGCAACTTCATCGGCATAGGAGGCCAACATGGATCGTGAAAAATAGGGTCATTCAACAACCTTGTCAAATCTAGAAAGTGTAAGGTCACCAGGAACAGTAGTTTGGGTTGTTGTTGATAACCTGGGAAAAAAGGGTCTGGGGTTTGACTGGCACCAGGTTGCCAGGAAAAGTTTGGTTGTTGGCCTGGATTTTGGTAGAAACCATGTCCCTGGCCAACGTATGGATTTTATAGGTGTGGAGACATCATCGACTGATTTCGCAAATAGGGCATAAATGGTTGGGCATGCATTATATTCGAAGGAATCTGAGAAGGATTGCCCCACGGTGCTCCCATGGACATGGGCATGGTAGTTTATCTGGGGTTCCATTGATTGTGGAAAGAATTACCCCAGATCAACATTTCGGACGAGGGAACAGATCCCTGCCAAGAATTCCAAGGCCCTGATGTAGAAGCAGTTCCTAGGTTTGCCCCCTATGCAGGAATAGTACCCTACATAGCAGTAGATTGTCCAAAAATGGGGTTGCCCCCAGTCGGGAAAGTGGATGATGAGAAGGTGTTGTTACTAAACATTTCGTTCAAAGAAAATGGTGTCGAACCTACCAGCATACTATGCGAAGGTGGTCCTTGACTCCCTGCTCCAAATAAACTATTGTGTGTAGGTTGTCTGGAAGATGGCTGATGCGAGCCGCCGAGTGAAGGGGATGAAGGATGGATATGACCTCCTCTATAAGGGAAAGCGTTAAAAGGAGCAGGAGTGCCCCCCATGTGACCTTACAGAGGAGCGCTAGAGCTCCCTGCCCCCAGACCTAAAGTCTGTAAAGTGGAGTAGGAAAGTACAGGACTTGTACCTGAACTAGGCATCTCGTATGAGAACGGAGGGCCTGTCGCACTTGGTGTGAAAGGGGTCATGGCCGCCGCCAAAGACAAGATCGGACCACTGTGTGATGTAGAAGCGGTCAAGACCATGGTGGCTCAGACCGATGATGGCGGGCTAGGAGGTGAAAACTCTCCTGTGGTGACAACCGTAGTGGAAATTGAAGAATTCCTAGAAGGAGTAACAACATTTGTTTCCATTCCTGTGTGCAACATTGTCCAGTGCTCATAAAATTGAATTGGTACAATGAAAGGTGCTAAGAAATCAGTGGTTGGGGTTTCAACCGGGCCAAGAGCAGTTGCTTCAAGGTCCAAAATGGTCGATTCCTCCAGGGTTTGGTCGCGCACAATGGCTTGTAACCCAGTTGCTTCAAAAGACCCTTGTTGGTCTAGCTTTTGCCTTAATGGTGGTGGGGGTGGCTCCAGTGTAACCGGTGGTAGGCCAAGAAGCCTTCATGACCGACGGAGCTCGGGATCGTCCACTATGTGAGAAGATCCAAGACACTCTAAGGTAGTCTAAACATTCAAAAGTAACACACACTAAAAAAGAAGTCCCTAGAAGACAAAACAAGCAAACACTAAATTAATTGGAAGAATAGTTACAACAACCAACACTAGAGCAACTTACCGGTGCAAGTGCAACTCGAACACGGAAGCACCCTCGAGTTTTACTATGAAAAGCATGGCTCGATGTCTATCCTAGGTACTATGGTATACCCCTGCAGTCACCCATGTAAGTCCCTAAAAAGATGGGCAACTAGGTTGCCAACGCGCGAACAGTCACCAGGTGGGTACAGTCGAAAGTCAGGTAGACCACAATGAGCAGGGTATCGAGCCCAAAACCTATCAAGGGTATCGAGAGAAAATGGTCCACAAGACAACTAAGTACCTCGAATGGATTCGAGACCCACAAAGCCCTGTGGAAAATGCAAACGATGGAATCCCAAGACAATCCCTCTATATGTGTTCTCCACTACGATTGGTCCAGCTTTGGAGGGGTTATCTCCGCTACCTTTCTGCACGCGACCTTGTGTTTATCCCCTGTGTTAGAGGGGGGTCCCGAATAAATTCCATGACACTGGACTTAAACACTCCCTAACTCAGACTCCAATGTTTTTTTTGAAAAGGCCTTGAAGAGTTTCCTCTCCAACCTAATCCAAGGCCCTAAATCCTGAACTAGTTGGTGAACCTTACAAACATGAAAGTCTAATAAATTTTAGATTTTAGCGTTAATTTTATGGATTTGTATTATGTCAAGGGATATGGAAGTGAAATTGATTATGTGTAGAAGACGAAAGAAAAAAATGAGTAAAAAGATGGAAACAAAATTTTTCTTAATGCAAAATTTCAACAACTTTTCAATTTTTTTTATTTTTTTTTAACTTTTCTAAGATTTTGGACAGCAAATTCAAAAGAAATTTCACTTGACTACAAGCTACTTATGATCTAAGTAAACTGCAAAAACTTATGAAATAACGACTTTTTCCTGTCTAATAATGCAGAAACACATTTTTCAACCAAACAAGAAAATGAAAAGAGTTTTTTTTATTTATTTAAATGCTTGATAAAGAAAAAAGGAAAAATACCAACATGAAAAAACCAAGAAAAACAATTCTGGCCTAATCGCAGATCGCAAAGAATCGGGTCAAAAATCACACACTAGCAATTTAAAAAATGACTCTCACACTTGTCTAAAAACCTTTAAAAAATTCTTTTACTTTTATGACAACTTTTCTTTAAATGAGAAAAAGAGAGCTAAAGGTAAGATTAATCCTAAGCTACTGACTGACAGAAATTTAAATACCTGAGAGGTATAGTTCTCATCAAGGGAAAGGATGACTACCTTACCCTCGAGAGAAATTATCTTGCAAAGGCACGCTACTGTTAATCCAACAACCAGCGTGTGAACACGAGTTGTATAGAGACAGAGGGCGTGTACACGCGGGCTGACCTTGTACAGGCCACGTGTATCTCTAAACTCTAAGGAAAACTAAAAACAGACAGACCAAACCAGGAAAAGACCTCTGATATTGATAACCAGAGTCTCCTGAAGGCTTGGACACTCTTTTTTAATAGAAAAAACAAACAATCAAAAGAAAAATTTATAAAGCCAAATAATCTGAGATAAGACTGCAAACAAACAAGACTGAGACATAATTCCAGAAGACCCCCTGAGAATGTGTGATTCTGATAGGGAAGAGGATGACTGCCTCAGAAGTTCTCTGAACTCTACACGCTACTGCTACTTCTTCAGCTAGCGTTCACATGCAGGTTGTAAGAGAGTAGGGCGCGGGTACACGTGTGCAGACCTTATGCAGGCCGCGTGTACCTCTGTGGGTCCCGAAAAAACATGGTCAAGCAAATGACAGGGAAATCTAGTATGGAAAACCAGACTCCCTACTAGCTCAGACCTTCCAGAAACTAAAAGAAAAAACAGGCAAGAAAAACTAGTCTTTAAAACTACCCCAAAACTAAATAAAAATCCAAGAACCCTAGAGAGTTTCCCCAGTACGATCACCAATTCAGTTGTGAGGTAAATCTTCTTATGGACTAGAAAATAGGGTTTAGACTTTGCATGCAGATATGACCAAAGAAAAACTACTTTCTACCTTCATCCCTAGATTTAAATCCCCTTTTCTTAGTAAATGCATGGAAAGATCAACCTACCTCGTTTCGGGCATTTGATGTCGATCCTCCATTGTACTTGATTACTTGTTCGAAATACTCCTTCCAAATCTGACCCGCATACAAGAAAATCAACAACTACGCATGCATCCTACTTATATACTAACGGGTTAGAAATCCAAACATATGCTAATCAAACTATAAAAAGTTCATGAATTGGGATGGGAAAATCATTTTCTTTATTACTTTGAATGAGTCAACTTACAAAAGTTGAGACCGGCCACCGCTCCATGAACCTAATCCTGGGCTCCTCTTCGACTGTCCTCCAACTGCTTTGCTTTGTATCTCCTCTGGCACAAGGAAAGGCTAAAGGATTGGGACAATGGGAATACACAAATGGGCAGAGTTTCTTTGCTATATTTTTCCTCCTTCCAAATGGGACCCCTACCCCTTCTTTTATAGGCTAGAAGGAGCTAGGTATTTGGACGAACCCTTAGCCATGCATGGCCGGGAGTTTCAGTTAACTCACCCATAGATTTTGTGTTCCATCGGAAACTTTCCTTTTTTCGTTCTTTTGTCGATCCACGTGGGTTGTCTTAGGTCAGCCAACATGTACACACTTGTAGTAATGGAGTAGGGCGCATGGGCCTTTATAAAGGAGGATTTTTAAAGAGTTGTTCAGCAGTGCTTTGGCAAAGAAGGGATATGAGATGGCTTGATGCCAGGTAAACATGTGTGGTGCACTTTAGGTTTATAACAAGTCTACATGTTTCATGTTGGTAAATATCCATGTCAATTAGTTATAAGGGAGTTTCAAAATCATGAGTGAACTCATATACGTTTCTACCTATATAGTTTACAATTGTTATTATCTAGCTATTTGTTTAATGAATAACTATGTAACCGTTGGTTTCCTCATCAATCAAGCCATCATGGCTTGGAAATTTATTGTAGTTTATATGATTTCTCACACACTATGTAATCCTTGACCCTTTGAATGATCAATGTAATTATGGTAATGTTTTCTATTTGTCTTCATTTGATGGGACCTACATCCACTCCTACTGTAAACTCTCTTACATGCCTAATATATTACTTTTCTATCCAAGCCAAGATTGTTCCTTTTTCCATACTAATAAGTTACCCCATAAATTATAGATTTCCTCTCTCTTTCCCATAATCAATAATTGGCATTGTGGTGTTTTAAATGGCTTTAATCCAAATCTTTAATACAATGGCATGACATTGTTATAAAACACTCAAGAAAACCATGACATTGTAATGATGTTTTGTATGATTATAGTAATGGATGCTAAATGGTTATGGGTATTCTAGAGAAAAGGATAATTGATATTGGTATAAACTAGTGTTATGTTTTTTATTATTTATTATCATGCAAGCTTTATATTCCCATGTGCAAAATTCACAAAACATTTTAACAATAGGCATTTTAACAATGTTCATTTGCACTATTAAGGATAATTGTTAGTTATATAGATAGTCTATAGTGGTTAAAACTCATTTTTTCATAATGGAAAAAATATGTTCATAACACCTTCATACTAAGATTTTTTAATGAAATCCATTTGCCTTAATCCTTTTTAATGGCATCCCTTTGTGCCATAAAAACAATTGTTAATTCTATAGATAGTCATCTATTGATAAAATTTGGTAAGTGTCATTAGTGGTTAGAAAGATGTTTTATCATAATAGACACAATATATTTATCACATGTTCCTACTAAAACTTTCTATAAAAAGTGGGATGAGTAGAAAAGCTACTTCTAGAGGAAGATCTTCCTAGAAGTGAAAGCTTCTATTAGGTCTTCTTACATTGATTTATTCTCCTTTATTTATTAAGACTTATTAACTAATGTTGGCCTTTACTACATAGAAAACATATCCTACTAACTAATGAACCATGGATAGGGGTTAGGATCAGATCCTAACATTCCCTCCCCCCTTCAAAATCAGTCATGTCCTTAAGGTTACAGGTGCCGAAAATACTAGAGTATGGTCATTGGTTCCTAGGTCGCATCCTTGGTGACATGTCCTTCCACTTGATCAACACTTCCTTGATAGTTTGGCCACACAAATGATGTTGATGGTGATTGAGGACTGCCTCTGGTTGGAGTGAAATGGATCCTTCTTCATATAATTCTAGAAGGATGGTTTCGACCTTACAATGTTGTTCCACCACTTTCTTTAGATAAGAGATATGGAACAATGGATGGATTTTGGAATTAGCAGGAAGGGCCAGTTTGTAGGCCAATGAACCAATACACTTGAAGGTATGGTAGGGCCCATAAAACTTGGGTGTCAACTTGTGATGTCCCATGGATTTGAGAGATGTTTTCTTGTAAGGTTTGAGATAGAGAAACACATGATCACCTTCTTGAAAAAACCTTTATGAATGATGTTGCTCAGCCTATCGCTTCATGCGATTTTGGGCCATGTGGAAGTTATACTTCATAGTTGTTGTGGTAGTTGTGTGACCTTGCAACATTGTATCAATATATTGGACATTGGATGTTCCTGGAATATAGGTAGTGATTGTAGGTGGGCGTTGGACATACACTGCTTCATATGAGGTCATTTTAATGGCCATATTATAGGAAGTATTGTATCACCATTCTGCCAAGGGGGGCCATTGCACCCACTGGTGTTGTTTTTCCGAATAAAAACACTACAAGTAGGTTTCCAAACATTTTTTGACCACTTTTGTTTGACCGTCAGGCTGGGGGTGATAGGTTGTGCTCATGTTAAATTAGTTTCCCTGCACTTTAAATAAGTCTTGCAAAAATGTGTTGCTGAAAGTTGGGTCCCGATCAGAGACAATAGATATGCACGTGCCATGTAACTTGAAAATATGACGAAGGAAAACTTGTTCTACTAGTGTCAGTGTGAAAGGGTCAGGTAATGCAAAAGCATACTTGGAGACGTGATCAACCACCACCATCGTGACATAATTGTTCCCAGTGTTTGGAATCCCCACTATAAAATCCATGGATATTTATGTCGACATAGAAGTTGGAATGGGTAGGGGTTGTAGGGAACCTGGAGACTTGATAGTTTCACCTTTATTACATTGCAACATCTCACATTCCATGAAAAAATGAAGGATATCCTTCTTCATGCCTAACCAAAAAAAAGAATGACGAGAACGAGAATATGTCTTTTGGAACCCTGAGTGACCCACAATAGCTAATGAGTGTAAATCATTTCAGATCCTCGAATTTAGTGTTGAAGAGGGTGATAGAACCAAGAAATCCTTATATCTGAGAATATGTCCTACCAAGTGTAGCCGATGGGAGGATTAGGGTCCTCCTAAAGGCATTGAATTATATTGGAGATAGTCGGGTGTGTTAGCCACTCTTGGCATACTTATTCAATCCAATCAGGGACTAGTAAGGATAAGGAAAAGAGGGAGCCTTCCTCCTCATGTTGTCTCGACAATGCATCAACTACTATATTATATTTTCCCTTTGTGTATATGATTTCATAATCATAATCCAACATTTTTGTCAACCACTTATTTTTTTCTGGGGAGGATAGTCATTGCTCCAAAAAATATTTCAGAATATGGTGATCTATTTTGAACTGAAAATGTTGTCCCAAGAGATATGGCCTCCATGTGTTCACTGCATGGAGAATGTCCATCATTTATTTTTCATACGTAGATCTTCACGTATTGTGGCTACCCAATGCTTCACTAGTAAATGCAAAAGGTTGACCCTCTTGTGTGAGCACTACGCCTATATTAGTTCCAGAAACATCTAATTCCAACAGAAATATTTTATTGAAGTCATAAGATGATAGGACATGAGTATTACACATGGCCCTATTGAACTCTGTGAAGTCTTTCTCAACAATAGGTGTCCAATGAAATGCATTCTTCTTAAGAAGGTTGGTCAAGGTCTTAGTGATTTTTCCATAATGGTGGATAAATTTCCTGTAATAACCTGTGAGACCAAGAAAAACCCTTATGCATTTTAAGGTCACGGGTCATGACCAATTTTACATAGATTATATGTTTTTGGGGTCCACTTTTACCACTTCATGACTGACAATGTGTCACAAGTATTCCACTTCGCTGGCTCCAAATGAACATTTGGTATTTTTGACAAACAATTGGTTTTCCTGCAGCAACTGAAGGACATTGTCCACATGAATAAGGTGGCTATCCCAAGTGCGGCTGTAAATGAGGATGTCATCAAAGAAAACCAATACAAACTTTTGATAGTCAATTTATTCAGGGCACAAAAATTAGGTCACATGTGCCAAGTACCTTCTTTATTTAATACCATCACCACTGGTGAAGAATATGGGGTGATACTAGGGAGAAGAACTCCTACCTATAGTAATTCTTGTACAATATTTTCTATTTCATTTTTTTGAGCAAATGGATATCTATAGGGACATACATTGGGGGGTTGAATTCCTAGAAGGAGAGGGATTTTATGATCATGCTCACCCCTGGAAGGAGGTATGGTTATGGGAACCTCAAAGACCTTGGGGTACTTGTCCAATATGATTTGCAAGCTAGGAGGAACTACCTGAGATGCTTGTCTAGTGACCTGGATGGAATTAAATTGAGAAATCACACCATGATGACCTTTCTTCAATAATTTTTCCATCATGTGAGAGATAATGATTTCAGGAGAGCCCACTTGAAGACCTCAAAGAGTATAGGGGTGAGCATATTGGGTGAAGCCCATATATAATTCTTGATAATCCATTTTGATTGGCCCTAGAATGCGAAAGCGTTCCACTCCTAAGACAATATCACAATCACCCATGGAAATAGAGAACATGTGTGTTTTAATATGATAATCACCCATTTGGATTTTAACATTCTCATAGCGGCCCCCACACCTCATAGTACCAACATTAGTGATGATGATTTGAAAATTAGAAACAGGGTGGAAAAAGGAATGGATCTCTCATATGCAAGCTCGCGATGAATAAAATTATGGGTGCTACCACTATCAATCAATAACACCACCTATCTATGTTTGATGTATCCCTTGAGCTTCAATGTTTGCGGGGCCGAAATACCTAATTGTGCATGAAGCGATATGATATGTTCCTCTGGTTCCACTGGGGTTACAAGTGGATCTTCAACATGATCACTTAGTTACTCCTCTTCTGGGTCATGAGCCTCCTCTAATGGGATGTATTCATAGGGAGAGGAAGGTGATGCATCAATATGGAAGAATTTTTGTTCTCTACTTTTATTCCCTAGGGAATATTTTTCATCACAATAGTAGCAAAGTCCTTTCTTGTGAAGTTCAACCATTTCTGTTCAAGATACCTTTTAGACCTTCATTGTCTGTGTCAGAGCTAGGTGATCCCTAAGGACAGGATGGTTGAGAACCAGAGCCTTCATGAGTGGGGCCTGAAGGATGGACTCGACATTCATTGCTAATTGGCATTCCTGCAACCAGATAGCAGGATGATGCATGTTCATATGAGCCCATATGGATTCCTTTAAGCCATTGATAAAACATTAAAGGTAAAATGCATCAGATAAGCCCTCAGTCTTGATAGCCAGTTGTTCAAATGTTGTGATGAAATCTGTGACTGATCTAGTTTGGCGCAGCTTGGTGAGACAACCCAAAAAATGTGATTCCTATCAAAACTGGAAAAACTGCTTTATTGAACATGGTCCAAGTGGGTATTCTTGGAAAAAATATATTATTCCATTGCCACCACTGTAGCCATTCTTGATCTAGGTAAAAAATCCCTATATGGAGTCTAGTCTCATCATCCCAAATATTATGGAGGGAGAAGTATTTATCTATTTGAGAGACCCACTATGTTGGGTTGGATCCATCAAGTTTATGGATTTCAAATTTGGGAACCTTATTCCAAGAGTGTGGAAAACCCCAAGGGGATTGAGAGGAATGAGCATGCTTAGAATGGGAATGTTGAGGGCCCTGTGAATTATGCTCTACCTGCTTACCTTTTGTGAATTTCTACATGGATTCATAGATAGCTATGTTGACTTATGTGTGGATGGAATATTTGACTTCGACTCATATGGTAGTGGTGATGGATGTTGTTTTTTATTCTAATTTGTACAACCTAATCTCCCATTCATATTGGGTTTGAGATTTTGGTGGTTGGCATGGTAGCGAATTAGGTAGTGGATGCGGTGTTGGGATGGAAATCGGGGCACAAAAAATGAGATGTACCTTGGTGATCAAGAAAAATATAGGAGTCCAATGGGATAGATGTCAATTAAGGGTGTCTCATCAAGGGGTGGGACCACGGGAAAAAAAAGGATTAAAAGAGAAGGGCACCAATGCGGTCAGAATGAAGAGAAGAATGCAATGAAATAGGTTACAAATAAGGATGATGATGATCCCCAAACTATTTTTTTATTTTTTTTAAACTCATGAGGATTTATACTCTGCCTTGAATACTTCTGTAGTGGCAGAATTCCCAAATTCTCAATAATAAAAAATGTTGGAAAAAAGTGTTTTTGCATCAAAAATTTGTGCGAGGGGCCAATTTGTAATGAAATAGATCATTTTTTTCCATCCAAAGGGTTAGGGTTTATAGGGTTTCTAAATTCAAGGGTTTTCCCTATGCTATAGGTCTCTTATATACATGCGGGGTCCAACATTAGTACTTGTCCCAATATCTCAGGGCACCAACTAAGGAGGCTTGACTATACCCTTAGTCGTACTACCCGACTACCCAGGTACTAGAAAGAATCTTCCTAAGTGTTGTTCTCGGTGACACTATAGGAGTCAGGAAGTCACCTTATTTATCTATGGAGGGCTTCAAGATTCCTAGGTTGATCCGTATATAGGTGATGTCTGATGCACTACCACTCGAAGGGCTACCAACATCGGTTACAAGGGTGGCCAATAGATGTGTGCTTAAAAACCACTTGTATTTCATGCTTGTATTACTCCCCAACTGTAGGTGTATGTGCGCAACGACATATATCTATAGCTTAAAGACATTGGAATACATCTCCTCCCTCGAAAAAAAATTACCCCACAAGTCTTTCCTTGGAAAGAGATCTGATAACACTTGCAATATTCCTGATATAATGTAGTATGCAAAACATAAATATTTAGTAAGAAATGGCAGAAAAAAATGATGTATCCATAACAATATTAGAATAATACCAGAATAGCACCAAAAATATCACCTTTACTATTGATAACAATGTTCACTTTCCTCTTCGAAGGGGAAACCTCCAGCAGAGAAGAGCTCTATTACAATAATCTCCAAGAAACAAATATCCAATGCCTCCTACTCTTATTTATACTAACTCTACCTTCTAAGAAAACTCTTAGATGAATATATTTATAGAAGAGAAAGATTATATTAGGTCTTCTTACATTGACTTATTATCATTTATTTATTAGACCTTATTAACTAATGTCATCCTTTATTACATAGAAAAAATATCCTACTAACTAATAATACATAAAAAGGGGTTAGGATTCGATCCTAATACACATAGCCCCATCAAAGTGATTTTATAATTTCTTATTGAACTTATAGTTCACACCAAATATGTCAAACATAACTCCACAATCAAATTATTATAATACAAATAAGTACATGGTAAATAAGTGGAATTACTAAAAATTTAATGATATATAAATTTCATTCCTATGTACTTAGATCCCTTCAACAATTATGTTAGAGGGGAAAATGAACAATGCATAAAAAAAGATATGTGAATAATCTCTTAGTATCCATAACCTGTTAAAGTTTGCACTTATAATTTGTCTTCCATTGAGGGCGTTGTTTTCATACCCGTGAAGATATTACAACATTTTTGTAAGAAGTAAATTTTCCAATTTGTGTAAGCATTGAGTGAAATTAATGAATATACTTAAGGGCTTTGATTTTCTAGATACCAATAACCCCATGAATAAAAAATAATTATTGAATACACCATCAATAGTGCCATTTGTCTTCCATAAATTATATTCATGCTTTGATATTTGAACCAAGTTCTTCTCTCGAGTATTCCTCATATCTTTCGTTATATATTTTGAGTTAATTTCCACCTTTTCCAATGTACAAACATACTCTACAATGATCTTTATTTGATTTTCTCATAATCCTTTTATGATTATATATACCTTCAACTTACTCCATTTGAATAATATTAAAGTGCTACAAAAGAAGATGAAAGGTATCCTATGTGTGACAAGAAATTTTTTATTATGACCAAAAGGCCCACAAATTTTGTTTGTTTTCCCATGAAGGTAAAAGATCCCATTCTCAAAATATCTCATATCTTCAATTTAGCAATACCATGTTATCCATCATCTCCTTTTCATGCAATTTATTGCAATTTTCTAATTTATAGTTTCTCTTTTACCCCCTAGATATGTATCTCTTAGAAATTATTTACAATATTATATATATATATATATATATTAATTATTGTTATCAAATAATCTTGGTTAATTTCCATCATTTGAGGCTAGAGTAAATATATATAGATATTATTGTTATCAAATAATCTTGGTTAATTTCCATCATTTGAGGCTAGGTAGAAGTTCACACTAATAGTAAATGTAAAATCTTAACTCTTGAAGTCAAATAAGAATGGTTTAAGGAAGGAAATATAGACAAAAGTGCACAATTTAATAGGAACAACCTTATGGAATTTGGAAGTAGTGGATGAGGGGTGTTATAGTGGATGTTGAGAGTATACAAAGTACAAGAGTAGTGGAAGTTAAGAGTATACAAAGTAAAATCTTGAGTAGTGGAAGTTAAGAGTATAGATAGGATTTGACTTTATTATCCATTTTGAATTATTTGTAAGTGATTTGTATGTATCTTGAGTAAAAGTATTTGTATTTACTTGGTGTTTTTTTCAAGGGTAACATTCTTTTTCAAAAATTATAATAGCACAAATAATCATTTTAGTATTATTTTAATTTAAATAAAATGGTCACATTTACCTTCTAGTTGGCATTTAGTGTAATTGTTTTGGTTTCTATTTGAATAAAATGGAAATAGTTGAAAAAGTTTGTTGTTTATATGAAAAAAATACATCTCTACATATCAATTCATACTTACTTCAATGGTGATAACTATCTCCATTTAGAACTAGTTTCTCATCCTCAAAAAAATAAAGAGGTTTTCAAATATAGGATTGGAATTACACTGAAAATAAAAACATGACATAAGATTTTGTGACTTCAATGATTTTTCAAAGGGAATACTTGGGAAACATTATCCTTCCATGCGTCTTGGAAAACCTTTACATAAGCCACTATTTTAACGTTTGATATTTAAGGGCTAAGAATACCAAAGTCAAACAACAGAATGAACATAACTTTAGGAACCAATGTTTTGTATTCTTATCTACACACAAAAAGGGTTGATAGTTATCCAATTTGGGGAAAGCACACTAGCACCATAAAAGGATAATTTTCATTTGGAGTGCAGGTTGAATGATATTATCTCACTGTCACTTTGAGTTCAATATGTAAATCAAGGACCTCATCAAATGCATTGATGATTGGATACATATGAGTTTTTATGTTCTTTCTCCATATTTTTTTGATGGTTTCCAAATCATCATGGGAGGTACAATATGACCTACAAAGGTGAATAATAAAATATTATTAGTATTTCTATTCTAAAATCCAAATCCATAAAGGAAAATATTCAAATCCCTTTTAAGACCAAAACTTTCAAGACACATGAAAATGTTATAGAATAATTAAGGTGTTGAGAATTGACAACAGTGGTGAATTCTGTTGAAAATAATTTGATCAGTTTTGCAAATAGTCTGCCATAGCACACCAAAATACCACACCATATACCCCACATCATAATGGATTTGTTGAGAGAATGAATATAACTTTGATGGACAAGGCAAGGAGCATGCTTAATGGTGCTGGGATCACAAAAGAATTTTGGGCAGAGGGGGTCGACACTGCAAAATGTCTATTGAATATGTCTCCTTCATCGGTGCTAGTCGACATGAATCCAAATGAGGTATGGTATGGTAAGAAGCCTTTGGTTTCACATATCAAAGTATTTTTCCATGATGCATTTGTGCATGTTCCCAAGGAAAAGAGGACCAAGTTGGACTAGAAGGAAGTCAAGTGTATTTGCATTGGAAAAAAGGAAGGAATGAAAGGATATAAGCTCTAGGATCTTGCATCAAGGAAAAAAATGTAAAGTCGAGATGTAGTCTTCAGAGAAGTCAGAATTAAGTCTAAGCATGAATAAATTGTTAATACAAAAAACAATCCAGAAAAGGTGTGATTTGAACTAAGGAATGAAGAATATGATTCATATGAATCGACTAAATCAGAAGAAGAGGTGGAAAAATGGACCTTGGTCATAAGGTGTTAGGAACCAAATATCAATAGAGCATAGAAAATCCTCAGAAAAAGTACTCAACGCCTTGAAAAAAGAGATAATTTCAGATAATAAGCCTCTTTGAGGGGGAAAACTCCTTTTACCCCACTTAAATGTTCAAGTACAAGATGATTCAAAATGAAAATGTCTCCTTGGTATATATAGGAGACTAGGAGGTATAATTACAACTAAT
>ML788019.1:828360-858124 GCA_009831015.1 Picea engelmannii | reverse complement strand
TATATATATATATATATATATAGAGAGAGAGAGAGAGAGAGAGAGGTTAATAGGAAAAATCACATGACATTTGGAAATATGAAACCAAAGTTCATCTCTATGTGTATAAATATGTCTCTCTTTAATAAAAATTTCAATCCACGGAGTTATTCAATGCTCTTCCTGTCATTCACTTGGATAATATATTGCAAGTTCCTACAAAGCATATTCAAATCAAAAATGTTGAGGGTGAGAATGTTTAAATTTCCATGGATAAATGTGTTTTACATTTTTATTTTCATGCTATAGATAAGAATGATTTCAATATTATTCTTGGACATCTTTGTATGGAATTAATTTATAGAGTTAATATTAATGTGCAAAATAAGTTTATAAATTTTTTGTACAAGAAAAAGAAAATCACACTACATGATATGTCTCTTAGTATACAAGAAGGTTCCAAAGGGCCACATGAAAATATATCTATAGGGAAAATAATTGTAGTACCTACTGACACATCCAATGAAGATCTCGAGGTTGAATCAAAAGAATATGAAACATAAGAAAAACAATAAAATCCCTAGGAAGGGAATAAAACAAAGGAAAAATATAAAGATCTAAATGAATGAAAGGATTACCATGTTGAAGAATCCAAGCAAGAATAATTGATAGATAATGTTGATGTATATCACCACTCACACCATCTAGATAAAAAAAAAATATCGATACAAAGGAATGAACATAAAAAAAAAAATGATTGACAAACATGGAACCACAAAGGAAACCAATCAAAAGGCACATGGAGGACTAACAACAATGCATGGAGATATCATAGTATCACAATATGGAACAATTCTAATCCATATAAAGGTGTAAAAAAAGAATTTGTACCCCATGTTCACATTTCACTAGGATGGATGGATGGAAGAATTGTAGTTTCACTAGGGGAAACAACAATCATCCATGCAAAGGTGTGAGCATCAAAAAACTTATTGTGTACCAACATGGAACCATAAAGGAAACCAATCAAAAGGCACATGTAGTACTAGAAACGATGCATGGATATACAGGAGTAGCACAAAAAGGAGAAATTTTAATCCATATCAAGGTGGAAAGGAAGAAATTGCACCCCATGTTCACATTTCACTAGGATGGATGGATGTTTTTTCTTTCTACCAGTTGGATAGATTGCTTAGTAGATCATATTGTTTTTCTCTCTCCCATGTTTTTAGGATGAAACATGTAAAGGGGAATGGAATGTAGTGTACCTAAGGAGGATAATATGGGATACCTAGGTAGGTACCCAAGGGGGATAATGATAGATAAGTGGCCACATAGTGTCTAAGAAATAATTGTCAGAAGGATTACTAGAAGGTTCCACCTACTGGAAGGTTCCTTTACTAGACATTTCCTAGGAGTTTATAGAGAACTATATAAAGAAATAGAAGTAATGTAATGAAAACTATTGTGAAGTATATTGTAATTGTAGCAAGCATGGCTTGTGGAGAAATTTAATTTATTAATGAATAATTAATGGTGTTACCCTACCTTTAGTTTTCTCTAAAATTATTATGTCCATTCTTTTGTTATCTATAGTTTGGATTTGTTATGTTCAAGTTAATGTCTATCTTATATTTTCAGATCTATTGAATACAAAACAATTTTCTTTGTGTACCTTTTCTGTGGAGTCTACATATTTCATGTTGGTAAATATCCATGTAAATTAGTTATAAGGGATTTGCAAAATCATGAGTGAACTCATATACTTTTCTACCTATATACTATACAGTTCTTATTATCTAGCTACTTGTTTAATGAATAATTATGTAACCATTGGTTTCCTCATCGATCAACCCATATTGGCTTGGAAAGTTACTCTAGTTTATATGATTTTTCACTCACTATGTAAGCCTTGACCCTTTGAATGATAAATGTAATGATGGAAATGTTTTCTATTTGTCTTCATTTGATGGGACCTGAATCCACTCCTAGTGTATACTCTCTTGCATGCCTAACATATTACTTTGTTATCCAAGCCAACATTGTTCCTTTTTATATACTAATCAATTATCCCATAAATTATAGATTTCCTCTCTCTTTCCCATATCAACAATTGGCATCGTGGTATTTTAAATGGATTTAATAAAAATATTTATTACAATGGCATGACATTGTTATAAAACACTCAGGAAAACCATGACTTGTAATGATGTTTTGTATGATTATAGTAATGGATGCTAAATGGTTATGGGTATTCTTTAGAAAATGATAATTGATATTGGTAGAAACTAGTGTTATGTTTTTTATTATTTTTTATTATGCAAGCTTTACATTCATATCTACATAATTCACAATTTTTTTTAACTCTAGGCATTTTAACGATGGCAATTTGCACTATTAAGGAGAATTGTTAGTTCTAGAGATAGTATATAGTGATAAAACTTGGTAAGTTCCATTAGTGGTTAAAAATCATTTTATCCTAATGGAAAAAATATGTTCATAACACCTTCCTACTAAGCCTTTTTAATGAAATCCCTTTGCACTAATACTTTTTAATGGCGTCCCTTTGTGACATAAAAAAAATTTGTTAATTCTATAGATAGTCATAGATTGATAAATTTTGGTTACTGTCATTAGTGGTTGGAAATATGTTTTATCATAATAGACACAATATATTTATCACACCTTCCTACTAAAAATTTCTATAAAAAGTGGGATGAGTAGAAAATCTACCTCTAGGGGAAGATCTTTATAGAAGTGAAAGATTCTATTAGGTCTTCTTACATTTAATTATTCTCATTTATTTATTAGGACTTATTAACTAATGTCGGCCTTTATTACATAGAAAACATATTATACTAACTAATGACCCATGGAGAAGGGTTAGGATAAGATCCTAACATACTCTTCCCCTTCAAAATCATCCTTGTCGTCAAGACTGTAGTTGCAAAAACTACTAGAGTATGGTCGTTGGTTCCCAAGTCACATCCTTTGGTGATGTGTCCTTCCACTTGATCAACACTTCCTTTATAGTTCTTCCATGCAAATGAAATTCATGATGATTGAGGACTAATTCTAGTTGGATCCAAAGGGATCATTCTTCATCTAATTCCATAAGGATGGTTTGGACCCTTCAATGTTTTCCCACCACTTTCTTCAGATAGGAGACATGGAACAACGAATGGATTTTGGAACTAGTAGAAAAGGCCAGTTTGCAGGACACCAAACAAATACACTTGGGGATCTGGTAGGGCCCATAAAAATTGGTAAGTGTCCAATGAAATATATTTTTTTTAAGGAGGTCGGTCAAGGGCTTAGGAATTTTTCCATAATGGTGGAAACATTTCCTGTCATATCCCATGAGACCAAGAAAACACCTTAAGTGTTTTAAGGTCATTGTTTGAGGCCACTCTTGAATATCTTGTATATTTTTGGGGTACACTTTTACCCCTTCATGGCTAACAAAGTGTCCCATGTATTCCACTTCGCTGGCTCCAAATAAACATTTTGTCTTTTTGACAAACAAATGGTTTTCCTACAGCAAGTGAAGGACTTTTTCCACATGAAGAAGGTGGTTATCCCAAGTGTAGTTGTAAATGAGGATGTCATCAAAGAAAACCAATACAAAATTCCTAAAGTAAGGTTTAAATAGTGAATTCATGAGACTTTGAAAGGTGGATGGGGAATTTCAAAGGCCAAAAGGCATGACCAATAATTCATAATTTCCTTCATGAGTGATGAAAGAAATGTTCGAAATATTCTCCTCCTTCATCTGGATATGGTGATATCCAGAGAAAATATGTAATTTGGTGAATACACAAGAACCTTGGAGTTCATTTAACAAATCATCAATGACATGAATGGGAAACTTATATTTGATGGTCATTTTATTCAAGGCACGAAAATCAGGGCATGAAAATCAAGGCACATGCACCAAGTACCTTCTTTCTTTAATACCATCACCAATGGTGAAGAATATGGGATGATACTAGGGAGAATTTGTTAGGGTCCTAACCCACACATAGGTAGAACAATATATTCTGTTGTAATAAAGGTCAATATTAATAAGGCCTTTCAATAAAATAGAATAAGGCGGATGTAAGAAGACCTAATAGAAGCTTCCGCTTCTAGAAGGATATTCCTCTAGATGTTTCTTTTTAGTATAAATAGGAGTCGAGGGTATGAGAACCCTAGCTTGGATATTATTTTAATAGAGCTCTGCTCAACTGGAGGTTTCCCCCTCGAAGAGGCCTGTGAACATTGCTTTCAGATTCAAAGTGCTATTTTTGTTGTTATTCTTATATCATTTTAGTGTTATTCTGGTGAATGTTTTGGTTATATTGTTGTTATTCTACCAGTACTAGCATTTTATTTTTGTTCTGCATACATTTTATATCTGGTATATTACAAGTGGTATCAAAGCACTTTCCTTGGCATAAAGTGTGGGTTAAATTTTTTTCAGGGTAGATATGTATTCCGACATCTTTAAGACAAAGAGATCCATCATTATGTGCATAAACCCATGGTTGAGGGATTCATACATGTAGGAAATACAAGTGGTGCTTAAGAGCACATTTGTTGGCCACCCTTGTAACCCTTATTGGTACCCCTTCGAGTGGTAGCGCATCAGACAACACCTGTGTATGGATCGACCTATATTACCTGAAGCCCTCTTTAGATAAACCGATCAATTGCCTGACTGCTATAGTGTCACTGAGAACAACACTTGGGAAGATACTCTCTAGTACCTGGGTAGTCGGGTAGTATGGCTCAGGGTACGGTCTATCCTCCTTAGTTAGTGCCCTAATATATTGGGCTGAGTACTACTATTGGACCCTGTACGTATATCAGAGAGCTATAGCACAAGGAAAACCCTTTTCTGTAGAACCCTTGAATACCTAACCCTTGGGGACAGAAACATAAACAAATTAAAACAGACAAGATATATTTTCGTGCAACTGTGTTCGAGTTGCAAAGTAAATACACATTTCTTTCTGGTTAAGCATTTGGGCATTTCCTTTCTGTAGTGTTCTTCAGACCAGATGTTAAAAAGAAAAAAGAAAAAAAAGGAGTCTGGAAATTTTTTCACCATTATTTTAGACCTATTCCATTGGATTCATCTCTTCACCCTTATCACATTCATCCATATCATTTTTCCGGAAAATTTTTGTTACCCCGCCCACTCCTTTTCAGTTCCCCCATCCTCATGGCCCATACTCATAGCCAAAATTTGGACGCTCGCTTCAAAACCTTGTAGTTTGGTCTCATTGAGACCCAACAAGAAGTGAAACAAATCAGTGCCAATGTTGTCACCATCAATACAACCATGCAGTCCTCAATGGGCAAAATCAAACAAGACCTCACCACCTAGCTTGAATCAGTCTTTTTAACACTCTACGCCAAACTACATATTCCTACATATAACCCTTCCTCTTCCTCACCCCCACATATTGAAGGTGACCATTCCTCTCATTCCCATACCTTACAGAACCATCACTTTCAACGTGACCTACGCCATCCACGGGTGGTTGTGACCAAATTTGATGGCTCGGACCCCACTGGTTGGGTAACCCAAATGGAACATTACTTCTCTTTATACAACATTATAGATGAATTGTCCAAACTCCGGTATGGTGTTCTCCATCTAGATCAAGAATGTTGGCAATGGTGGCAATGGAGAAAAAATTCTTGTCAAGGGTATATTGCTTGGACACAATTTGTGGCATAGATTTATGAATGATTTGACACTGACACCAACCATTTGGGCCGTTTGATAAAGCTAAAACAATTAGGAACAATGGAAAACTTTATAGCTTCCTTTGAGCACCTGGATTTTAGAATAGAGGGCATGTCCAATGCCTTTTTTTGAGAGTGTTTTATCAGCGGCCTCAAGGATGAAATTCGGGTCCATGTCCTCATGGCTAGTCTTGAGAGTTGGGTGGAGGCTACCAAATGAGATAAAGAAGCACAACAGGTTGTATCTTCTCAAAGCCGCAAACCCTCCTTCATCCCTCGCCCTAAACCAGTAAATTCCACTACTCCCTCTGCTCCAATAAAGATCCAAAAATTGACCTGGGATGAAATGGATGAACGCCAACTCAAAGGCATTTGTTATAACTATGATGACAAATATTTCCTGGGCCACAAGTGTAAAGAAAAAAATATTTTGATGGCCATCTCCAAGGAGATTTCAGAAGAAGATGAAGAAACTCCCTCTATGTCTGAATCACCTGAATACACTGACATAACCCCTCCCTCAGACCCTCCTGAAGTAGAACCAGTCATTTCCCTCAATTCTCTCACTGGCTTCTCCACTCCCCAAACCCTCAAGCTAATCAGTTACATCAAGCATTAGAAGGTCATCATTATGGTTGATAGTGGTAGCATCCATAATTTTATTCATCACTTCATTGCCCAAGAAACTCGTTACTACATCCATGCCGTCAATAATTTCCAAATCATGATTTTCAATGGTGGTTCCATGAAATGTGGAGGGCATTGTGAAAATGTGTGTCTCCAAATTGGTGACTACCACCTGAAATCCCATATGTTTTCTATCGACATGAGAGGTTGTGACACTGTGCTGGGTGAAGACTGGCTAAGGACTTTGGGTCCCATTCTCATGGATTTTAAATACTTAACCATGCAATTCAAGAAATAGGGACACCAATATAAGTTCCAAGGCATCACCGCAGGTTCAGCTGAGATCATTAGTTCCCATCGCATGGAAAAGCTGCTCAAAAAGGGTCATTCTGGTGTTATCGCCCAACTCCATGCCATACAAGCAACAAAGACACCTTCCGTACCGCAAGACCTCCAAGACATCATTTCTAAACATCAATTGGTATTTTCCACTCCCCAAGGCCTCCCTCCTTCCCATGGTGTTCATGATCATTCCATTGCCCTTGTACCAGGAAGCCTTCCTCCCAATATCCGTCTGTATTGTCACCCCTTTTCCCAAAAAAATGAAATTGAGAAAATGGTCCAAGAACTCCTTAATGCATGCATTATATGCCCTAGTATGATCCCCTATTCGTCTCCTGTAGTCATGGTACTGAAGAAATAAGGTTCTTGGAAAATGTGTCCTGACTTCCTTGCCCTCAACAAACTTACCATCAAAGACAAATTCCCCATTCCTTTCATTGATGACCTCTTGGATGAATTGAGTGGCACCCAATTCTTCACTAAACTAGATCTTCATTCAGGCTACCACTAGATATGTATGAAAGAGGCAAATATTCCCAAGACTGCCTTTAGAACTCATGAGGGCCAATATGAGTTTTTGGTTATGCCCTTTGGCTTTTGTAATGCCCCCTCCACCTTCCAAATCCTCATGAATCATGTCTTCCGTCATTTTCTCCACCATTTTGTCTTAGTTTTCTTTGATGATATCATCATCTATAGCAAAACCTGGACAGACCATCTTGCTCATGTGGATCGATTTCTCCATCTACTCTCTCAGCACCAACTTTTCCTGAAATAGTCTAAATGTGCTTTTGGCGCCTCATAAGTAGAATACTTGGGTCATCTGGTTGGAAAAGATGGTGTCATGGTGGATCCTAAAAATATTGAAGCTATGCAAGACTGGCCTCACCCAAATACTCTTAATATCTTGCATGGATTATCGCAAGTTTGTTAAGAATTATGGGAAGATTGCAGCACCTCTCACTACTCTCCTCAAAATGAACTCTTTCACTTGGACTCTCGTCGCTGCTCAATATTTTCAAACCTTGAAGATGGCCATGTGCACCACTCAAGTCCTCTCCCTTCCTGATTTCACAAAGACCTTTGTGTTGGAATGTGATGCCTCGGGGAAAGGAATTGGTGTTGTCCTTATGCAAGAGGGTCGACCTTTGGCCTTTACCAGTAAGAAACTATCTGAAATAAATCTGGGCAAATCTATCTATGAAAAGGAAATGTTGGCTATTCTTCATGTCGTGGATCTATGGCATCCTTATCTATTGGGGCAATGGTTCCAAATTAAGACAGACCATCAAAGCCTCAAGTATTTTCTAGAACAACAAATTGCCTCCCCAAAACAACAAAAATGGGTGACTAAACTCTTTGGATATGATTATGAGATCATTTATAAGAAAGGAAAAGACAATGTGGTTGCGAATGCACTTTCTTGAAAATATGAAGATGAAGGATCCCTTTCTTCTCTTTCATTCATTGTACCATACTAGCTCTAAGCCATTCGCTAGGAATGGCTACAAGACCCCAAAAGTTCGCAGTTGATCCAACAATTGCAGTCCAATGCTCCAGCTTCCCCAAGGTACTCTTGGCTCCATGAGAAACTTTGATACAAAGACCGTTTTTATTTAAGTAAAAAATCAAAGCTTAAATCCACGGTACTTTCTGAGCTTCATGCTACACCCACAGCAGGGCACTCTGGGTTCACCAAAACCTATGACAGGTTCAAACGTTCCTTTTTCTAGGATGGTATGAAACAAGACATTCATAATTTTGTAGTTGAATGTGACATGTGTCAATGCAACAAGGGAGAAACAGTCAAATCGTTGGGCACACTACAACAACTGTCCATTCCACCTGCTATTTGGAAGGATATCTCTATGGATTTTATTACCAGCTTACCCAAATCAGGAAATAAATCCGTCATCATGGTGGTTGTTGATTGCCTTTCAAAGTACACTCAATTCTGTGCCCTTCAACACCCTTTTACAACATCCATGGTGGCTCAAATCTTCATGGATCAGGTCTTCAAGCTTCATGGCATGCCACACTCTATTGTTTCTGATCATGACCTAACTTTCACAAGCAATTTTTGGCAAGAACTGTTCAAGATACAAGGCACATAATTGCATCTTAGCACAATGTATCATCCCTAGAATGATGGCCAAACGGAAGTTGTCAACAAGTGTTTGGAAACATATTTGAGGTGTTTTTCCTCGGAAAAGAAAAATCAGTGAGCTCAATGGTTACCTCTAGCTGAAAGGTGGTACAACACTTCATACCATACAGCTATGCACATGACTCCTTTTGAAGTGGTATATGGACAGAGGCCACCTTCAGTTCTCTCATACTTACCGGGGCCTTGAAGGTCCAGATGGTTGACCTAACACTTACAGCTCAAGAGGCCATTCTCCGTACCCTGAAAGAGAATTTGGACATGGCACATAATCGCATGAAGCAACAAGAAGATCAAGGTCTCTTTGAACGTCAATTTGCAGAAGGGGATCAGGTGTTTCTTCGAATGCAACCTTACAAGAATACTTCCCTCAAGGCTGAGCATTGTCAGAAGCTAGCACCCAAAAATTTTGGTCCTTATACCATGCTCAATCATGTGGGACAAGTCACCTATTAGTTAGCTTTGCCCAGCCATTCAAAGCTACATCTTGTTTTTCATGTTTCATGCTTAAAGAAGGTGATTGGAGCTAAGTGCTAAATTCAAACCAACCTTCCAGAGTTATCTAAAGAAGGATCCATTTGGCTACAACCAGAAGCAGTTTTGGACCAGCGTGAGCGTCGCCTATGTCAAAGAACCATCAAGGAAATGCTAGTCCAGTGGAAAGATACAACTCCATCAGACGCCACTTGGGAACCAGCTACCATTCTACAACAATTTCCTCATCTCACGCCTTGAGGACAAGGTTGTTTTTAAGGGGGCAGGCATGTTAGGGTCCTAACCCACACATAGTTGGAACAATATATTCGGATGTAATAAAGTTCAATATTAATAAGGCCTTTCAATAAAATAGAATAAGGTAGATGTAAGAATACCTAATAGAAGCTTCCTCTTCTAGAAGGATCTTCCTCTAGATGCTTCTTTTTAGTATAAATAGGAGTCGAGGGTATGAGAATCCTGTCTTGGATATTATTGTAATAGAGCTCTGCTCAACTAGAGGTTTCCCCCTCGAAGAGACCTGTGAACATTGCTTTCAAATTCAAAGTGTTATTTCTGTTGTTATTCTTATATCATTTCAGTGTTATTGTGGTGAATGTTATGGTTATATTGTTGTTATTCTTCCAGTACTAGCATTTTATTTATGTTCTGCATACATTTTATATCTGGTATATTACAGAATTAACCTTGCCTCCAGTAATTCCTATACCATATTTTCTATTTCATTTTTTTGAGAAAATAGATAACTGTAGGGAAGTAAATTGGGGGGTTGACTTCCTGGAAGGAGAGAGATGCTATGATCATGCTCACCCCTAAAAGGAGGTAGGGTCATTGGAACCTCAAATACCTTGGGTTACTTGTCCAAGATGAATTGCAGGCTAGGAGGAACTACTTGAGATGCATGTTCAGTGACCTAAATGACATTAAATTGAGGAATCACGCAATGGTGGCCTTTCTTCAACAATTTTTCCATCATGTGAGAGATGATGATTTCAGGAGATCCCACTCGAAGAGATCGAAGGGCATAGGGGTGAGAACCTTGGGTGAAGCTCATATATAATTCTTGATAATCCATTTTTCTTAGCCCTAGAGTCTGAAGCCATTCCACTCCTAAGACAATATCAAAACCATCCATGGAAATAAAGAACATGTGGGTTTTAAGATGATAATCACCCATTTGGAGTTTAGCATTCTCAGAACGACCTCCACACTTCATAGTACCACCATTAGAGATGAGGATTTGAAAATTAGAACCATGGAGTACAAAGCAATGGATCAAATCTGTAAGCCTGCAGTGAATAAAATTATGGGTTCTACCACTATCAATCAATACCACCACCCATATATGTTTGATGTATCCCCTGAGATTCAATGTTTGTGGGGCCAAAATACTTGAGAGTGCATGAAGCAATATGTCGGGTTCCTCTAGTTCCATAGGGGTTACACCTGGAGCTTATACATGATCACTTGGTTGTGCCTCCTTTTGGTCAGGAGCCTCCTCTAATGGGATTTCTTCATAAGGAGAGGAAGTTGATACATCAATATGGAATAACTTTTGTTGTCTACATTTATGACCCGGGGAATACTTTTCATCACAATAGTAGAAAAATCCTTTCTTGTGAAGTTCAACCATTTGTGTTGGAGATACCTTTTGGACCTTCAGTGTTTGTGTCGGAGCTGGATGAGCCCCAGGGAAAGGATGGTTGAGAAATGAAGCCTTCATGGGTGGGGCCTGAAGTATGGACTCAACTTTTGTTTCTAATTGACATGCCTGCAACTAGATAGTAGGATAATGCATGTTCACATGAGCCAAGATGGATTCATTTAAGCCACCAATAAACAATCAAGGTAAAATTCATTAGATAATCCCTCAGTATTGATAGCCAATTGTCAAATGTCATTATGAATTCTATGATTGATCCAGTTTGGCACAACTTGGTGAGCCAACCAAAAAAATGTGATTCCCTATCAAAACATTAACAATCTGCTTTAGTGAACATGTTCCAATTGGGTATTCATGGATAAAATTTCTTATGCCACTTCCACCATTTTCATCATTCTTGATCCAGGTACAAAAAACCTACATGGAGTCTGGTCTCATTAGCCCAAATATTATGGAGGGAGAACTACTGCCCCATTTTAGAGACCCACCTTGTTGGGTTGGATCCATCAAATTTATGCATGCCAACTTTGGGAACCTTATGCCAAGAGTGGGGAGAACCCCAAGGAGATTGAGAGGAATGAGTATAATAAGAATGGGAATGGTGAGGTTCCTATGCATTGGGATATTCCTGCTTACCTTCTCTGAATTGCTGCATGGATTCACGAATGGCTATGTTTACTTCTGTGTCGATGGACTCTTTCAGTTCGGCTCATATGGTAGTGGTGATGGATTCCATTTGTGATTCTAAGATGGACAACCTAGTCTCCCATTCATCTTAGGTCTGAGTTATGGTGATTGGCATGGTAGCAACTTAGGTAATGGATGAGGTGTTGGGATGGAAATCAGGGCCACAAAAAATGAGATGTACCAGGGTGATTAGGACAAAGAGAGGAGTACAATGGGATATATTCCAAATAAAGGTGTCTCAGCAAGGGGTGGGACCGTTGGAAAAAATGTCTTAAAAGAGAAAGGTACCATTGCGATCAAAATGAAGAGAGGAATGTAATGGAATAGGTTACAAATATGGGTGTTGATGAGCCCCAAACTATTTTTTTTTTTACTCTTGTAGAGTTATACTCCGCTTTGAATACTTCTATAGTGGAAAAATTCCCAAATTATCAATAATAAAAAATTTTGACAGGGAGTGTTTTTGCAGCGAAAAAAGTGACAGGGACCAATTTGTAATGCAATAGATCAAATTTTTCCATCCCAAGGGTTAGGGTTTCCAGGGTGTCTACAGCCAAGGGTTTGGACTATGCTATAACTCTCTTATATATCTGTAGGGTCCAACAATAGTACTTGTCCCAATATCTCAAGGCACCAACTAAAGAGAATAGTCTGTACCCTTAGTTGTACTACCTGACTACCCAAGTACTAGAGAGTATCTTCTCGAGTGTTGTTCTCGATGACACTATAGGAGTAAGGAAGTCGATCCATTTATGTTTGGAGGCCTTCATGATTCCTAGGCTGATCTGGATACAAGTGTTGTATGATGCACTACCACTCGAAGGGGTACCAACATGGGTTACAAGGGTGGCCAACAAATGTGTAGTTAAAAACCACTTTCATTTCCTGCGTGTATTACTCCCCGACTGTGGATTTATCATCATAAAAACATATCTTTGTATCTTATAGACATCGAAATACATATCTAACCTGAAACAAAATTACCCCACAAGTATTTGTATTATTCCAAATATAAAATAGTATCATTGCAGAACAAAAATATTTTAGCAAGAAATGGTAGAATAAAAATGATATAACAAGAACAATACTTGAATAATACCATAATAACACCAAAAAGAGCACCTTGATTAAAGATAGCAATGTTCAATTGCCTATTCGAGGGGGAAACCTCCAGTGGAGAAGATATCTATTACAATAATATCCAAGACAATATTTCTCATACTAGCTACTCCTATTTATATTAAACCTATCTATCCAAAAGAATAATCTAGAGGAAGATCCTTCTAGAAGTTGAAGCTTCTATTAGGTCTTCTTACATTTGAATTATTCTTCCTTATTTATAAGCCTTATTAATATTGTCCTTTATTAGATGTAATTATATTATTCTACCTATGTGAGGGGTTAGGGAGGTTAGGTCCCTAACATGCCTTCCCCCTTGAAGAACATCCTTGTCCTCAAGGCTTCAGATGAGGAAATTGTTGTAGAATGGTGGTTAGATCTGAGGTGGCATCTTCTGGAGGTGTATCATTCCATTGTACTAACACTTCCTTGATGGTGCTCTAATAGAGACGATGCTCTGGCCCTGCCAAGACTGGTTGTGGCTATAGCCATATGGTACTTTGTTCATCCAACTCAAGGAGACTAGTTTGATTTTTCCACTTAGTTCCAATCACCTTCTTTAAGAAGGAAACTTGAAAAACATGATGTTTCTTCGACTGACTGGGTAGATATAACTGATAGGCCACCGATCCCACATGCTTGAGCACTGTATAAGGACCATAAAATTTGGGTGCATGTTTTTGACAATGTTTATCTTTGAGTGAAGTCTTCTTATAAGGTTGTAGTCAAAGAAACACCTAGTCCCCTTCAACAAAATGGCATTCAAAATGACCTTGATGTTCTTGTTCCTTCATGCAATTTTGAGCCATGACCAAATTCTCTTTGAGGGAGCGAAGAATATCCTCACGAACTGTAAGATTTTTTTCAACCTCCTAAACCTTCGAGACCCTTGGCATATAGGAGAGAAATGATGGGGGATTTTTTCCATATACTACTTAAAAATGATTCATGTGAGTAGTTGTATGGTAATTTGTGTTGTACCACCATTCAAATAGGGGTAACCATTGATCCCACTGAATTTTCTTCTCAGATGAAAAACACCTCAAATATGTTTCCAAACAATTGTTGACAACTTTAGTCTGGCCATCCATCTGGGGGTGATAGGTAGTGCTGAGATGAAATTGGGTGCCCTGTATCTTGAACAATTCTTGCCAAAAATTTCTAGTGAAAGTGGGGTCTCTCTCAGAGACAATATAATTAGGCATACCATGAAGCTTGAAGATATTATCCATAAAAAATTGAGAAACTATGGTGGATGTGAATGGGTGTTGAAGAGCACAAAAATGAGAATATTTGGAGAGACAATCTATGACCACCATGATGCCTAACTTATTGCCCGATTTAGGTAATCCTACAATGAAATCCATAGAAATATCACCAAATAGAAGACAGAATCAAAATCAGTTTTAGTGTGCCTGGATCTTTGACATTTTATCCCTTGTTGCATTGAAATACCTCACATTCATCCACAAAGGTGAAGACATCATGTTTCATACCCTCCCATAAAAAATAACGTTTGACCCATTCATAGGTTTTGGTAAACCCTGAATGGCCAGTTGTGGGTGAGGCATGAATTTCATAAAGCACTGTGGATTTAAGTTGGGATTGCTTGCATTAATAAAAACAGCCTTTGTAGAAAATCTCTTCATTGTGCCAAGAGTACCCTAGATAAATTGAAGAATTGTGTTGCAATTGGTGGAGTAGTCTAGAAATTTTGGTGTTTTGCATCCATTCCTGACGAACAACTTGCAACCAATATGGTACAATGAAGGAGAGGAAGAAAATGGACCCGTATTCTTCATAATTCTAGGAAAGAGCATCGACCACTACATTTTCCTTTCCCTTCTTGTAAATGATCTCGTAATCATAGCTAAATAGCTTGGCCTGCCATTTTTGCTGCACAAGAATGAATTTCGTTGTTCCAAAAAATAATTGAGACTTTGATGATCAATTTTGATTTGGAATCGTTGACCCAATAAATAAGGACACTAGAGATCCACAACATGTAGAATAGATAACATTTCCTTTTCATAAATGGATTTTCTGAAATATCGTTCTGAAAGTTGTTTGCTAGTGAAGGCTAAAGGCCTACCATCTTGCATGCAAACGACTCCAATTCCTTTCCTGGAAGAATCACATTCCAATACAAATTTCTTTGTGAATTCTAGGAGGTCTAAGACAAGCATCGAGAACATAGCATCTTTTAAGGCTTGGAAGGCATGATCCATAGCCAAAGTCCAAGTGAAAGCATTCTTTTACCCCTTAGATATGAATCCCTTAGAAATTATTTACAAGTTCATCTATATATTTTTCTTATCAAATAATATTAGTTAATTTCCATCATTTGAGGCTAGGTATAAGTTCACACTAATAGGAAATGGAAAATCTTGGCTCTTGAAGTCATGTAAGAATGGTTAAAGAAAGGAAATATAGACAAAGGTGCACAATTTAATAGAAACAAACTTATGGAGTTTGTAAGTGGTGGATGAGCGGTGTTATTATTAGTGGATGTTGAGAGTATACAAAGTACAAGAGTAGTGGAAGTTAAGAGTATACAAAGTAAAATTTTGAGTAGTGGAAGTTAAGAGTATACACAAGATTTGACTTTATTATCCATTGTGAATTATTTGTAAGTGACTTGTATGTATCTTGAGTAAAACAATTTTTCTTTACTTGGTGTTGTTTTTGAGGGTAATATTCCCTTTCAAAAATTATAATAGTACAAATAATCATTTTAATTTTATTTTAATTCAAATAAAATGGTCACATTTAGCTTCTAGTTGGAATTTAGTGTCATTTTTTTGGTTTCTATTTGAATAAAATGGAAATGGATGAAAAGAATTGTTGTTTATATGAAAAAAATATATCTCTACATCTCAATTCATACTTACTTCAATTGTTATAACTATCCCCATTTAGAACAAGTTTCTCATTCTCAAAAAGATAAAGAGGTTTTCAAATATAGGATTGGAATTACACCGAAAATAAAACATGAGACGAGATTTTGTGACCCCAATGATTTTTCAAACGGAATACTTGGGAAACATTATTCTTTCATGCATCTTGGACAACCTTTACATAAGCCACAATTTTAACATTCTATATTTAAGGGCTAAGAATACCAAAGTCCAACAAAAAAACAAACATAACTTTAGGAACCAATGTTTTGTATTTTTCTGTACACATAGAAAGGGTTTCTAGTTACCCAATTTTGGGAAGCATGATAACACCATAAAAGGAGAATTTTCAATTGGAGTGCATGATGAACAATCTGATGTCACTATCACTTTGAGTTCAATATGTAAATCAAGGACCTCATGGAATGCATTGATTATTGGATACATATGAGTTTTGATGTTCTTTCTCCGTATTTTTCCTATGGTTTCCAAAAACTCATGGGAGGTACAATATGACCTACAAAGGAGAATAATAAAATATTATTGGTATTTCTATTCTAACATCCAAATCCATACATGAGAAGATTCAAATCCCTTTTAAGACCAAAATTTCCAAGACACATGAAAATTCTATAGACTAAAATATCTTCACCCCTAGATAATGATGATTCACAATATGTTAAGAAATGACATAACTAATCTGGGAATGCTTTTGGTACTCAAATTCCAATGTGTAACTAACAAAAAACTCCAATAGGCAATGGTGGATATTCAATACCATTCAACCCATCATAATTGAAAGTTTGTAAGTCTATAGATGATAGAACTTTTGCATGGGCACAAGAGTTAATTGAATTTGAAGTAATTTGACAACAACCTATTAGACAATGTTGTCACCTACATCAGAAAACCCTTAGTCAAATGCTAGGTTATCCATATAATTCTAATTATCTTGGAGCAACATGAGAATAATATAGTTGTATAGATACATTGGGTTGGGCAATTGTTTTATACTCTATATTTGTATCATACATTTCGAGAAAATAAGATGTAAGTGGTTGTTTTCCTAGAACACAACATATATTCTTTGTTAATTATATCTACTTCCATATCCCTACATGGGAAAAAGGAACTAATAGAGTGAACGAATATTGAAATTGCATTTCCATCGGTCCAAAAAAGGAATTGGTAGATATAATAGCTAAAGACCTTGCATTTTTTTGGGTCCACATAGATATTAAATAGATGGACCTTATGAGGCTTCCCCCTTCTTCCCTACAATATTCAGATGGAGGAAAACTTAACCTCCAACCACATTATCAGTTATTAACCTAGAGGGACTCAACCAAATTTTAAATTGTGACCTATAGACTCCATGTCAACAACATGCATTTGGTGGGGGGTTCAATTATTGCACTAATCCTTGTTAGTGTTTATGCCATTATTATAGTTCTTTTCATTTCAATAGATAAGAGCAACATAAGAACAAGATCACTACGAAATACACATTCACAAGAGACACAACATTTATTCTGGGAAACCCTCTAGGGGAAGAAAACAAAGCAAAAACTTCCTTATCATAAATTGCCAATACAATGTCAAGAGATAAATCAAACCAATATAGAAAGTCCTCTCCAAAATATGTGCCACTCTTCTCCCTCTCTCCAACTGGTAAGTCACAACTTGCCTCTTAGAAATGAGCAAGTGTATTGTGTGTCAAAGTGAGGCACTAGCCTCTCTATATATACAAGTCTGGCATGTGTGAAGTGTCTTCAGTGACAGGGCCAACTTCTCACTCTGGGTGGGTAAACCCACCTTTATTATATTTCTGTGTCTCAATAATAACTGTTGGGGACAACTTCTTATTCTACCTATTACAATTATCTGTTGACCAATCTGCAAAAGGGGATTTGGTCCTAATACAATAACCGACATGATCAATCCACAATGGGGATTGATCCTATGAATAATATAACAATAATAATAAGAATACTCTTTCTAGTTACATTATTTCAACACTCCCCCTTAACAAGAAGGGTATTCTTCAACAACATCAGGCGAGAGAGGTCTACATCATCAGTGGCATCAGAAGGATAGTATCGTCAATATCATCTTGGAACATTGGCTGGCATATCTACGAGTCATCGGAAGTTTTCTTCATCGGCAGCATCGTCATTCTTGAAAGAATGTCGTCATCATTTGCATCAATATGTATCAGTAAAAAATGATACCTCATCACAACACTAGGCTGGCACATCACAATATTACATTGGCTCAGTGTCACAGCTGATAAGCTGGTAGCTCAATGTCAGTCACATATTTCTTTATGTCTAACAACTAGGTCAGAAGCAAGGAATCATCTTGCTTTACGTCTAACAAGTGGGTCAGAAGCAAGGAACACATCATCATCTTGCTTTACGTCTAACAATGAGGTAAGAAGCAAGGAATCATCTTGTTTTACATCTAACAACTATGTCAGAAGCAAGGAACACATCATCATCTTTCTTTAATTCTAACAATGAGGTCAGAAGTAAGGAATCATCTTCCTTTACATCTAACAACTAGGTTAGAAGCAAGGAACACAACATCATCTTGCTTTACGTCTAACAACGAGGTTAGAAGCAAGTAATCATCTTGCTTTACGTCTAACAACTAGGTTAGAAGAAAGGAATCACACATCATCTTGCTTTATGTCTAACAGTGAGGTCAAAAGAAAGGAATCATCTTGCTTTATGTCTAACAACTAGGTCAGAAGAAAGGAACACATCATCATCTTTCTTTATGTATAACAATGAGGTCAGAAGCAAGGAATCATCTTGCTTTATGTCTAACAGTGAGGTTTGAAGCAAGGAATCATCTTGCTTTACGTCTAATAGCAAGGTTAGAAGAAAGGAATCACACATCATCTTGCTTTACATATAACAACAAGGTCAGAAGCAAGGAATCATCTTGCTTTATGTCTAACAGCGAGGTCAAAGGTAAGGAATCACACACTCCCCCTTTCAGGGAGGATCCTTTCGGACTATACCAAGCTTATCGCGAAAGTGTTTCAAACTTTACACGAGATAGAGGTTTGTTCAACACATCAACAACATGTTCATCTGTGCTAACATACAGGAGCTTCAAGGCTCCTCTCTGCACCATGTCATGGATGTAATGATAGAGAATCTCTATGTGATTCGACCTGTCATGGAATACGGGATTCTCTGTCATCTTTGTGAATATCTGGTTGTCACATAGGATCGTGGTTGCTTCCATCTCTAAGTCAAACAGGCCAGTCAACGAATTTCAAAGCCATATAACTTCATAGCTAGAAGAACATGCGGCAATGTACTCTACTTCCGATGTGCTGAGAGCAATATTGGATTGCTTCCTACTCTGCCATGGAATCATGGTTGATCCCAAACTGAAACAACATCCAGAAGTGCTTTTTCTGTTAGCAACACTTCTTGCCCAATCTGAATCAGTGTATCCACTCAATGTGGAATTATGATCTCCATCATAGCTGAGACCATAATCTATCGTACCTTTAAGGTACCTCATCACATGTTTTGCAACCACTAGGTGAACACATCTGGGCTCTACCAGAAACTGAATTAAGGTGTTCATGGAAAAACAAATGTCTGGTCTGGTGTTCGTCAGGTACATCAGTGATCCAATAATCTGTCTATATAGTGTGGCATCAATCAAATCTGACGAAGTATCGACCAATAGCTTCAACTTTGCTTCCATGGGTGTATTCATGGGTTTGCATTCCAGCATGTCGAATCTCTTTAAGATCTCGACCATGTACTTCCCTTGGTTAAGGAAGATCCTCTTTGAACTCTGCCATACCTCAATACGTAAGAAATAATGCATTAGGCCAAGGTCATTCATTTCAAATTCGGAGGTAAGTCTCCTTTTGACATTCAACGATAAGATTTTCTTCTCTAGTTAAGAATACGTCATCCACATATAGTAGTAAGATTACTGGCTCATTATCCATAGTTTTGAAGTAGATATTTGAGTCTCCATTACTCTTGGTAAAGCCTAAGCTCATCAAGAAACTATCTATACGACCATACCAAGCTCTAGAAGCTTGCTTCAATCCGTATGAGGATTTCTTCAATCTGCAGACATGAGACTGTTAAAATTTCAGACCCCAACCTAGTTTCAGTCTCGCTGACTTTTTAGCCAAAGTTAAATGCCCAAACCCAGTTTCAGCACAGTTTCAGCACTGTTTCAACATAGTTTCAGCAAAGTTTCATCATATAAAAAATTAGCAGAAAATAAACTTCAGAACTGAAACATGAGGATTCTGAACATCGTTTTCAATGCAGAAATAAAACATCAGTAGTATGCAAAACTCAGAAAATTTAGACACAAGAATTTTCGATCTAACTTTGACCCTGGAAAAACCCACAAGGGGAAAACCAATGAGAGAGAGCTTTTTATTATTATTGAGCTTCTGAGAAATTTCTTTTACAACATATTCATCTTCAGAAATTTACACAAACTTATCTGGACTTTCTTTCGCAAAAAATCCTTCTGAACAGTCCTGGAAAATACTCCTCGATTTTTGTCCCAAAAATCCGTACAACTGTACGGCTATCCCAAAAATTAATGTTGTACAGACTGTCTCAAAATTCATGCCAAAACTCTGCTAAGAATGTACGAAAAACCCAGCATGAACAACTCCTTGAAAATCATGCTATACGGCCCTCAAAATTCATGCCAAACTGTACGGACTATACGGAAATAAACTCAGAAATTAATTGCAGAAGTTACCTCGATTTCTGTGCCAATAAATGGTTGTACGGTAGTCTTGGGATGCATGCCAAACTCCACAGAAATTATTCTAATGTCTCCCTCAATTTCTGTGCATGAAAAATGGTTGTACGACCTTTGGAAATCCCTATCGTACGGTTTGCATTAATGGTTGTACCTTGTCTTGATATCCATGCTAGCTTGCTGCCTTGGGATGCATGCCCAGCTCTGCAAATGCTTCTTCTATTTCTCCAGCTTGATCTCCTCTCTTTTCTCTCTTTCTCTCTCAACAAGAAAATGAATGAACTACCCACAATGGGTGAGCCCTCTTGCCCTAATCGACCTCGTGAGGGAAGGTGAGGGGTTTTCTAATCTAATGGTTGAGATTAGATTAGATGGGTGGCTGAGATTTGGTGTCTCTTCACTCACCCTCACATTAGTCATAAAGTTGTCTTTTAATTTGCATCTCACAAATTAATTTGACTAGGACCCACATTAGGCACTTTCTCCCCCTTAGGTGCCTAGGGAAGAGAAACACATGCCTTGGTACTTTATTTTAATTAAAAATTTAACACTCCCTCATACCGAGGAAAGTGTTACTCACCACTCCAAGCTTGTGCCTGAAAAATACAAACTTGCCTCTACCCAATGCCTTGGTGAGTATGTCTACAACCTGCTCCTCTATAGATATGTACTGTAGCTCCACAAATCCTCTCTGAACATAATTATGGATGAAGTGATATCGAATCTCTATATGCTTAGACCAGTCATGAAAAAATGGATTCTCCGAGAGTTTAATGCAACTCTGATTATCACAGTAAATCATGGTAGGCCTCAATTGCACACTGAACAATCCCACCAACATCTTGCAAAGCCAAAGGGCCTCACAACTAGCTTGACTAGTTGCCATATACTCAGCCTCTGCTGAAATCAAAGCCGTTGACTTCTGCTTCCGACTGAACCAAGACATAATTGCTGATCCCAATCCAAAGCAGCACCCTGAAGTGCTTTTCCTGTCACCGACACATCCTGCCCAATCTAAGTCTGTATAACCAACCAGACGAACTCCATCTCCTCTATGATAGTCCAAACCATAATCTACTGTACCACAAAGATACCTGAGCAAATGTTTTTTTGCGACCTAGTGCACTCTCCTAGGCTCCACCATGAATTGGTTGAGAGTGTTAATAGCAAAACAAATATCTGGCCTGGTATTGACCAAATACATCAATAACCCAATCAACTGACGATACAAAGTGGAATCCACCAACTCTGACTCAAAAGAATCAAGCTTCTTCCAGTTGGTAATCATGGGAGTGGTCATGGGCCTACTATCTCCCATCTAAAATCTGCTCAGAATATCACACACATACTTCCCCTGTCCCAGGAAGATGTGTCCAGGCTCCTGCCAAACCTCCAATCCCAAGAAGTAATGCATCAATCCAATATCAGTCATCTTGAACTCTAAAGCAAGGCTATCCTTGCAGTTGCTGATGAGTCTCTCTGCCCCTGTAATGAAAAGATCATCCACAAAAAGCAGAAGAATGAGAGGATCCTCTCCAACCACAATGAAGTATAGGTTGGGATCTGCCTCACTCTTCTCAAAACCCAACTGCTGCAAATAGGCATCTATCCTCAAATACCAAGCTCTGGGAGATTGTTTCAGTCCATACAATGCCTTCTTTAGTCTACACACATGAGACTCTCTCCCATGCACCTCAAAGCCCAATGGATGCTCAATATACACCTCCTCCTCTATAAGACCATTCAGAAATGCGGTCTTCACATCCATCTGGTGGAACTTCCAACCCATCTCTGTTGCAATGGAGATCACTGCCCTGATTGAAGTGTATCTAGCATCCAGCGCAAAGGTCTCATCATAGTCAACTCCCTCAACCTGTGAAAACCCCCGAGCCACAAAGAAAGCTTTGTACTTCTCAATGCTGCCATTCGTAACATGCTTTAGCTTGTAGAGCCACCTAGAAGTCACCACTGACTTCCCCTTAGGTCTAGGAACAACTTACCAGACATTGTTCTTCATGATGGAATTGTACTCTTCCATCATGGCATCTCTCCATACCTGTCTACTAGAGGCCTCCTCAAAAGTGGAAGGCTTAGACTCCAAAATACTGCTCACCATCGCGATGTAGCTGCAAAACCTCTCAAGAGGTTTACTCTCCCTCACTACCTGCCTAGGATTCCCCACTGAACCCTGTGCCTCCCTCAAAGTGTCCTGAAGCCACTTGGGCTTCCTCCTCTCTGAAGTAGTGTCCTGTTGAGGGGACTCTCCTTGCTCAACCCCATCTGCTGAAGACAATGATCCTGTAGTAGACCCTGAAGTACCTAATCCTGAAACCTATGGACCGGTGGCCTGTGAACCTAAACTCTGTGGCCCTGTCACCTATGAACCTGTAGTCACCGAAGTTGGCGGCTCTGAAATATGTGTCATTGTAGTCTGTTGTGGGCTCACCTGAATCTAAGGTGAAGACTGCTCACCTCTCTCTATCCCTCTAGACTTCCTAAAGGCTCCGTCCTCCTCAAATCTAACATCCCTCCTCAAGACAGTCTTCCTTAAGGAGGGAAGGTAAATATGGAAAGCCTTTGAAGTCTCACTGTACCGAACAAAGATCCCTCTCTCTGCCATGGGCTCCAGCTTTGTCCTCTTCTCAGAAGGGACATATGAATAAGTGATGCAACCAAAAATCCGAAAGTGCCCCACCTCAGGCTTCTTCCCAGAGAAAGCCTCCTCAGGAGTCATGCTCCCCAAAGCCCTGTGATGACTCCTGTTCTACAGATAAAATGCAATGTAGCATGCCTCAGCCCATAGAAATAGTGGCATCCCCTAATCATGTAGCATGGCTCTTGCAACCCCAAGAATGGCCCTGTTCTTCCTCTCTGCAACACCATTCTGATGCAAGTTGTAAGGAACTGACAACTCCCTCCTGATGCCCTCTCCAGCACTGAAATCCATGAACTCCTTGGAGGTATACTCACCCCCATTGTCTGATCTCAGGACTCTGATTTTCTTCCTTGTTTGGTTCTCCACAAGAGCTTTGAACTCTTGGAACCGACTAAAGACCTGTCCTTTGGTCTTCATGAAGAAAATCCAGGAATTTTGAGAGAAGTCATAAATGAATACAACATAGTATAGGGATCCAGTCAACGATGCCGAAGACATCGGGCCACATACATCTAAGTGTATAAGATCAAGTATCCCTACTACTCTACTGCCACTGTTTGAAAAAGTAGTCTTGGTGTACTTTCCCAAAGCACACCCCTTGCACAACTCATGGTGCTCTGAACTGAAATCTAGAACTCTTGTCACCATCTCCCTCAGAACTCTCAAAGCCCCATGGTGAAAATGTTCCATCCTCCTGTGCCATATATCACATAGGTCACTACTGCTTCTGGTAGAATGAATCAATGCTCGCACTGCCTGGAACAAGAACTTGTACAACCTCTCATGTCTAGTTCATATCACTTTGGTCGAAGTGATGCTAGACCCTCTGGGGAAAAGGAGCACCTTCCCATCACAGAACAAGCTCTCATAGCCCTTCTCCTCAATAGTAGAAACTGATACTAAGTTCTTCTTCAAACCCAGAACATAAATAACCTCTGTCAAAGTCATGGGAGGCAAAGACTCCCTCTGAAATGATACGGTCCCACAACCAGCCACCTTGACTTCCCAGTCATCTCCAAGAACTACCTCTGCATCTCCACACTGAGTAAGATCTGTCAAGTGCTCACGAAATGTTGTCATATGGTGAGAGGTACCACTGTTAATATACCAACTATCGGGAGTAGTGGTCCTCGAGGAAAGGCACACAATCAAGGAAAATTCCTTGTCAAACTTGGTGGAAAACTCTTCCACCTCTGCTGAAGCTGTTGTTTGTTTCTTCTTCTTGTTTGGACACTGTCCTACATAGTGCCCAAACTTATGGCAAGCAAATAACTTGACTTTGCTCATGTTTTTCTTCCCTTCACCCTTGGGCTTCTGTCCTCCCTTTGGACCCTTTCTGAACTTCTTCTTGCTAGCGGTAGCAAGAGCTACATTCTCCTCCTCATGACCTATAGATGAACTGCCATGCACATAACCTCTCCGGGTCTCCTCCTGAGCAAAGTCATCCCAAAGATGTTCCCAATTGGGAAGCTTCTCCCTAGAAACAATGCCCTCCACAAAAACAACCCATTGTTTGGAAACACCATTCAATGTTGTTCTCACAAGATCACTATCAACTATGGCTTCCCCCATAGATCCAAGCTCATCCCTCACCTATGTCAATCTACCAAGGTATGTGACCACATTTTCATCCTTGGTCATTTTTATGCTCTTCAGTTTTTCCCTCAAAACCATCTTCTGGCTCTCATTTTTACTTTGGTACAATTTAGTCAAGGACTCCCACATATCATAGGCATGTGTCTTCCCTGTCCAGTGAGGAATCAAATGATCATTGATGCCATCAAGAATAAATCTCTTAGCCTTGATACTCTTCTTAGTATAGGCTGCAAGAAGAGTAGCATCAGTAGGTACCACAACATGATGAGTAGTGGTATTCTCCACAATGTCCCACAACTCGTTTTCTTGAAAAAGCAATATCATCCTCTCTTTCCAAGCACCAAAATTTGTTTCCCTATCAAGTCTTTCCTCAACCCTCAAACTAGTAGCCATGACCCTCTTTCTGCTAAAAATCACAAATTAAAAAATTTGCCCTGTGAAGTGTCTGTTGTCCCAACTTTCTGTCTGTTGAAATTTCTGCTTCCCTTCAACTTAGCTTTGATACCATGTTAAAATTTCAGACCCCAACCCAGTTTCAGTCTCGCTGATTTTTCAGCCAAAGTTAAATGCCCAAACCCAGTTTCAGCATTGTTTCAACACAGTTTCAACACAGTTTCAACATATACAAACTTAGCAGAAAATAAACTCCAGAACTGAAATATGAGGATTCTGAGCATCGTTTTCAACACAGAAATAAAACATCAACAGTATGCAAAACTCAGAAAATTTAGACACAAGAATTTTCGGTCTAACTTTGACCTTGGAAAAACCCACAAGGGGAAAACCAGTGAGAGAGGGCTTTTTATTATTATTAAGCTTATGATAAATTTCTTTTATAGCATATTCATCTTTATAAATTTACACAAACTTATCTGGACTTTCTTTCGCAAACAATCCTTTTGAATAGTCCTGGAAAATGCTCCTCGATTTCTGTCCCAGAAATCCGTACAACCGTACAACTGTCCCAACAATTAATGTTGTACGGACTGTCTTGAAATTCATGCCAAAACTCTGCTAAGACTGTACGAAAAACCCAGCATGAACAGCTCCTTGAAAACCGTGTTGTACGACCCTCAAAATTTGTACCAAACTGTATGGACTGTACGAAAATACACTCATAAATTAATTGCAGTAGTTACCTCGATTTCTATGCCAATAAATGGTTGTATGATAGCCTTGGGATGCATGCCAAACTCCTCAAAAATTATTCTGCAGTCTCCCTCAATTTCTATGCATGAAAAATAGTTGTACGGCCTCTAGAAATCCATACCATACAGTCTGCATTAATGGTTGTACCTTGTCTTGATATCCATGCTAGCTTGCTGCCTTGGGATGGGTGCCCAACTCTGCAAATGTTGCCTCTATTTCTCTAGCTCGACCTCCTCTCTTTTCTCTCTTTCTCTCTCAACAAGAAAATGAATTATCTACCCACAATAGGTGCGCCCTCTTGCCCTAATCGACCTCATGAGGGAAGGTGAGGGGTTTTCTAATCTAATGGTTGAGATTAGATTAGATGGGTTGTTGATATTTGGTGTCTCTTCACTCACCCTCACTTTAGTCATAAAGTTATCTTTTAATTTACATCTCACAAATTAATTTGACTAGGACCCACATTAGACACTTTCTCCCCCTTAGGTGCCTAGGGAAGAGAAACACTTGCCTTGGTACTTTATTTTAATTAAAAATTTAATAGAGACTTCCTGTCTTCTACCTCAAATCCTTGAGGTTGATCTATATACACTTCCTCCTTGATGACACAGTTTAGGAAAATTGTCTTCATGTCCATCTGGTGCAACTTCCACTTCATCTTAGCTGCAAGAGCTATGATGGTCCTGATCGAAGTGTATCTGGCTACAGGAGCGAATGTCTCTTCATAGTCAATGCCTTCCTTCTAGGAAAATCCACGAGCGGCAAATCTTTATTTATACTTCTCAATACTTCCATTAGCGACATGTTTTATTTTGAAGAGCCATCTGTAGAATACCCCATCTTTATTCTTTGATCTGGGAACTATTTCCCATACTTCGTTTTTCATTATGGATTGGTATTCCTCTATCATGGCATCTTCCCATTGTTTTCTCTGAATGGCTTCTTCAGAGTAGGTAGTCTCTTCTTCTAGAAGATCACACATCAAAGTCGTATAGTTGGAGAATGGATTTGGTCTTTACACCTATCTCAAGGTTCCTTCTGGAACACCATACTTCTCTCCATCTTGAATAAGCTCTCTTGCCCAAGAAGGATTTCTTTTATGGGAGAAGGTCATTTGATGAGGTTCTTGAACTTATGTTATATCATGGTCTTCAGGAGTCTCCTCATCAAGGGAAGTAATGACTTCCCTCTTTGGTTCTGCAGCTCTGGGAACTTCCCTCACGGATTCTGCAATCCTAGGAATTACGAGTTCCTCTTCATATACTTCTTTAAGCTGGCATCTTCTTGATTTCTTAAGTGTTTCTTCTTCATCAACGGTCACGTCCCTGTTGATCTCAATGTGGCAGTGACCTAGTATGTATATTCTAAAGGCCTTGGATACCCCACAAATATTCCCTTCTTTCCTGAAGGCTTCCAACTTGTTTCTTTTTTCTTTAGGTATATGAATAAATAATGGATAGCCAAATATTTTGAGATGGATTACCTTTGGCTTCTTTCCGATGAACATCTCTTCCGGTGTCTTGAGCCCAAGTGTGCTATGGGATAATCGTTTCTGCACATAAACAACTGTCATTGTTGCTTCTGCCCATAAGTACATAAGAAGATCTTGATCATGGATCATAGTCTTCACAGCTTCTAGTATGGTTCTGTTCTTTCGTTCAACTACACCGTTTTTTTGGGGATCTTGATCCCAACATCTTTGTAGAAGTTGACGAACTCTTTTGAGGTATATTCTCCTCCATTATCTTACTTGAGTATCTTAATCTTCCTTACAGAAGAGTTTTCTATCAAGGCTCTGAATTCCTTGATCTTGTTGAACACTTCAAATATATCCAGGTCTTTTACAAGAATAATCATTAATGAATGATACATAGTATACATACCCATTAATGGAGGATGATGGCATTGGGCCACATACATCTAAATGAATGAGTTCTAGGACTCCTTCTGCCTTGTTGTCCCTCTTCGGAAACGGGTTCTTGATGTTCTTGCCTTGTGCACATCCATTGCATATGCCTTCATGGTCACCTTTGAGTTCTAGTAAACCTGTGACCACTTTGCATATGTATGATAACACCTTGTAGTTGAAGTGAGCTAATATTCAATGCCAAGATTATTCAATGGCATGGGTCATGGTAGCTTCTGAGTGACCCTATAGCTTATGCAAGTCACCTTCTTCTCTTCCAATGATGATTGCTTCATTCACAGTCTCTCCTTTAGCACGTTGCCTTCTGCAACCTTCGTTATAGCTTCCTCATGTGACCTGGAGCAAGGTCAACAAAACAACAAGAAAGAATAATATCCTTCTTGATAATATAAAGAAATAGCACGAACAATAATCACAGTAGATCCTTTAGAGCTATCACTTATAATTTATCTAAAGCAAAGATTAAAGGTAAGGAATATAATATGAAATGAGGTCAACACTCTGATAGTGTTGTGACCAAGCATTCTTCCATGGCAACCTGGAACTAACACATGAGGTTTGTCCTAGAGGAGGTGTTAGTTGTATCAATCAAAGCATATACCTCTATATGCTCACATGCTATTAGGTATAATACTTTACAAAGACTTCTATCTCAACTATAGTCATCAACTTGTCATGTGTACCTTTGAATCTTATCAACTTGATTTAATCAAACCTGGAACCTTGTCTTTAGGAATGAGTGCTTGCTTTTCTTCCAAGTCTCCTTCACTCAAGATGATGAGTGATTTCTTGAACCTGTCTTCTGTACTGAGACAATATGCTATCTTGATAGAAGGTTAGGTTAGAGGATCAGCTCTATGATCAACTTTTAATCCTTCTAATAATTTGATCATAGCTTCAACATGCAACACTGATTAAGATAATGTCATGACAAATAGATGTATATCAGAATAATCACACCTGGGTTGCATCATTCCTCTCAATGTGTTGGATCTTGAGATCCTTCTGGATCTATGGCAAGAGATCCCTTCTCCTGCAAATACTCTTTAGGGTTTAACCATTAAACATATGTAAGTACATACCTCTGATAACATTTGCAGGTAGTGGCTCCATCTGGTAGCAATGGTAATCATTGCCAACTCTTGAGAAAACTTCAAGGGTGATTGCAACTGGTTCTATGGCTGCAATTGCAACTGGTACTGCAACTGCAATTGGTTTTGAGACTGCAACTGCAACTGCAACTTAGGGTTTTATCAGGAAACCCTAATTTTTCAAACTTCAAATTTTGAAATTCTGATCCAGGGGATAGATGCGCTGAGTTGAGGTGAGTTAGCTGGTTTTCTGGTACTCTGGTTTTCTAGTACTTTGTGAAACTAGGGTTTCAATTTCCAGGAGATCTAGCCATTGAAAAGGTGTGCTCAAGGTGCCAAAATGATCCTTGGGGGAGGACACAACTTTCTAGGTGGTTTTGGAGCTGAAAAGCTTCACTTTTGAAAAACCCTAATTTGCAGGTACTGCAACAGTGACGTTTTTCTCTTGCGAAATATGCTTCCTTCAGGTTGGCTCTAATACCATGTTAATGTTTATTCCATTATTATAGTTCTTTTCATTTCAATAGATAAGAGCAACATAAGAACCATATCACTAAGAAATACACATTCACAAGAGACACAACATTTATCTTGGGAAACCCTCTAGGGGAAGAAACCCAGCAAAAACTTCCTTATCATAAATTGCCCATACAATGTCAAGAGATAACTCAAACCAATACAGAAATTCCTCTCCAAAAGATGCGCCACTCTTCTCCCTCTCTCCATGATCCAGGTGGATATCGGGGGCCACCCATCTTTTCCAAATGGCTCAAAACAGTTTTCTGGCCATTTTGGCAATTTACTATTTTTAGCAGGTTTTAACTTCCGGGGCCATTTTGAGGGCCTAAATGAAGGTTTTTCAAGAT